>KZ819683.1:18395-121291 GCA_003144235.1 Violaceomyces palustris | reverse complement strand
GGGGGGGGGGATTGAGACGCGCCAGGGCGATGTAGAAAAGAGAGGAGAGAGGGAGAGAGGAGCGCAGCAGGGGATGGGGTTTCGGAAGTTGAGCATAGGTATCACTTTTACAAAGCGCTTGCTTTGGATCCAACGGACTTTAGGGATTCTCGTTCCAACCCTTGGCCTTCTCCACGGCTCTCTCCCAGCCGTGCATGAGCTCAGCCCTCCTCTTGTCATCGATCTTTGGCGCGAAGGTTTGCTTCCCCGCTGTGTTGACCTTAGCCAAGGTCTCTGGCTTGTTGATGTCCCACCCGAAGAGACCGATCGCAGATCCTGCAAGCAGAGCAGAGCCGAGAGCCGTCGATCTGGTTGGAAGGGGATGGTTCGAAGCGGGAAACAAAACGGGGGAAAGGGTTGAGACGATTCAAGAATGAGATATCTCTCGTTAGAATCCGCTCCGAGACCTCTCTTGCGATCAGTCGGAAGCGAGGGAGAGAATCGCATGGCTACTCACTCCCTCATCTCTGGGCGCTCAACATTGATTCCGAGTATGTCGGCCTGGATTTGCATCGCTTGGTCAGAGCTGTGAGGGATCGCAGGGGGCAAAATTCAGGCAGGAGTTTGGCAACAAGATACCGACAGTAGGGGTGTCAGCAGACTCTTACTTGGGTGGCGCTTAGAAAATGGAGCATGTAAAATCATTCTAGTACGCATGGTAATAGGAAAAAAAAAGTCGAGACGAGCTACTGACTTTGTAAGCCCGCCGTCCACCTGGAGTGCCTTGAGGGCCACGCCCGAATCCTTAGCCATGGCATCAAGGATCGCTTTGGTCTGGAAGCAGGTGGCCTCGAGGGTGGCCCTGCAAAAGTGTCTCTTGTCAGTGTAAGCCGTGATTCCCTGTCAACGGGGAATGACGATCAAAAGTGGGGCAGGAAGCAGGTAGCCATGGATCAGCTTCGGGAATCGACGCATGCAGCACGAGATTGTCGAGTGAAGGGTTAGCTACTCACAACGATAGTCCCTGCAGCAGTGTCATCCCAGTATGGACAGAAGAGCCCGTTGAATGCTGTGACAAAGTATACACCTCCAGTGTCGTCCACCTGGCCTGCTAGTTCTCCAATCTCGGATGCATCCTTGATGAGACCAAGGCTGTCCCTGACCCACTTGACAGCAGAGCCGGCGACGGCTATCGATCCTTCGAGCGCATAGTGAACTGGAGCGTTAGGGCCAGCCTTGTAAGCGATGGTGGAAAGGAGGCCATTGTCCGAAGAGACGACTTTCTCTCCTGTGTTGTAAAGTAAGAAGGCACCCGTGCCTGTTGGGGAGGGGTAAGAAGACAAGCAGATTTTCGTTCCAAGGGCCGAGGTAGGTGAAAGAGGTCCAGAAGAATAAGAAGAACAAGGAGGAGAATAAAGAGAAAAAAGGAAAGGTAGATGCGCTCGTCAGATGGATCGTTCCGGTAAGTGAGTTCTGATGCGTTTGGGAAGAAGATTTCAGAGCTTGCATATGGACCTGATACCCAACCTCACACTCACCATACGTGTTCTTGGCCTCTCCAGGAGAGAAGCACTTGTTACCGACAAGAGCCGCCATCTGGTCCCCGGCGATACCGGCGATCGCAACCCCCTTGAGAGCACCTTGTGCCACCGTGCCGTAGACCTCGGCAGAACTCTTGATCTCTGGGAGAATATCCATATCAATGTCGAAGAACTTGCAAAGCTCTGGACACCATTGCTGCTTCTTCAGGTCCATGAACATGGTTCTGGAAGCATTCGATGAATCAGTGATGTGAGCGGCTCGATCAGTGAGGTTCTGTGAGAATCAGAAGAGGAAAAGGACAGAAGATTGTGGAAAGTTTGAAAAATCAGGAGCAGCTCGGCAAGAGACCATCGACTTGCTAGTTCGAGCGCCTTTTGATCCCTGAAAATTTCTATGATCATCTCTCTCCCATACGTTTCCTCCTTGTGAATGCCTGGTCCCTAGACTCACGTAAACTATCCAGCTGTCAATTGTTCCGAAAAGGAGGTTCTTCTCTTGCTCAGCCTTCTTGACCTCTGGAATGTTATCGAGCATCCAACGAACCTTGCCGGAAGCGAAGTAGGTAGCTGCACGCCGCCAGGAAGGTGACGAGATGCGTCATCAATAATGAGATTCTGGATTACTTGGAAGACTTTGTGGCCTTTCCCAAGAGCCAAGTCCCGGGGGAGGGTGGGATTTTTCATCAGCTCTTCGAACTCACACAGAGGCAGCCCGGTTTGTTCCTTGACTGCGTCATTTCCCTTCTCACTCTTGGCAGCGAGCTCTCGGATGGTGTGGGTGTTTCGTGCGTCTGGCCAGGCGATCGCTCGTGTCAAAGCCTTGCCGGTGGTCTTGTCCCAGACGGCCGTGGTCTCCCTCTGGTTGGTGACTCCGATCGCCTTAATGTCAGACCTCGTGAACTCCCCTCCCTTCTCGAGCTCCTCTACGGCTTTCTCGATGCACTGGTTCACGGCGTCCATGATCTCGTGGGCATCCTGCTCTTGCCAGCCAGGGTGAGGGTAGTACTGGGTGAATTCTGAACGTAAAGGCGGGAGACAAAAGAGAGTTGAACAAGCGTGACCCAAAGGCCATAACGAAAGAGACGTCGCTTCTCACCTAGTTGATGCTGCCAGAGTAGAAGAGAGGGGTTCGAAGGCGAAGATGATGGGATTCCCTATCAGCATCTCGCACCAACCAGTCAAGTTGAGCGAGGTTTCGATGCCTGCTCGCTCGCCCACGTCCATCGTCCCGAGCCCCCTCTGCTCCTGACCACTCGCACTCGGCCTCTGCCAGTCCGGGCTCCACTCACCTGAGCTTTGATGCTTGCGAACTCGTCGAAGACAATAAATCGGACGCTGGTAGTCCCAGCATCGATGCTACCGACCTGTAGATCGAAATCGGTTGAACCCGTGAGGACGGTCGAAAGAGACAGTACGATTCCTGGAGAAAGCGCAATGGTAGCGCGATACCTGGTGGCAACTCACAAGATCAGGCATTCTTGATGGATCAGATCGCTTGCGAGGGAGAGAATGGGGGAGGGGATGTATCTGATGTACTGGGCGAGGAAACGGTTTTGAGGCGAGGCGAGTGGGAAGAGGTTATACGTTTATTTTAGTTTTCCCAATGCGACGATGAGTTGTTGGTTGAACGAGGATAGGGAAGGGCTAGAAGACGAAGGGAAGGAGTGGGTGTGGGGATGGAAGTATGAGTGAGGGGAGGTGGGAAGGGGAAGGAGGTAAAGAGAGAGAGGAGGAGGCATTCACTCAAGAATGGAAAGAGAACAAGAGAGAAGGCTAGCAAGCGAAGGCATATGCCCTGCGGAAACACAGATCCACAGCAAGAGGCGAGGCGAGGACGAGAGGAGCTTTCTCAAGCACGTTGAAAGACTCTGCGTGGACACAAAGAGGAAGGGGGAGTGGTGCAGAGGCACCGACGCACAGGCAGAAGCTGAGGCTGAGGGAGAAGACAAGGTGGGGTCAAGCGGGGAAGAGGCACAAGGGGCACGACGACGCAAGACGCTCTAACGTCGTTCTCTCATCGGCTCTCGGGCAGAGAACCAGGTGGACTGACCGAGGCGGAATCCATGAGAAAGAGGATGGAACAGAAGAGGGTCGGTCAACCAAGAGGAAGAAAAAAGAAAAAGAAAAAAAGAATAAAGGGTATGACGCCCTCTTCCATGTTTCGGTCCCACGCTTTTACAGTAGAAACGACCCCTTTCGAGCACCCTGTCCTTCTTCGATTTCTGTCGTTTTGGCACACGAGCGAATCAGTGAGAGAGTTCACGAGACCTTGGGGTCTCTTCGATTCCCCACTCCCAACGTGAGTGTGTTTGACAAGGTGGACGCCCCCTCTCCCTCCACTCTTTCGTTTATCTTTGCTCACCCCCCCCCCACGCTGACGATCATTTCCCTGTCATTGTAGACGTTGGGGGGAAAGGGGGGGTAGGGCTCATCCCCAACGTACCCATCAGTCGAAGGAAGGAGGCATGGTTTGCGAGTGGGGTACAGACTCGAGTTTGGCTGGCCTGGGCGGGGGGGAAGGGATGGAAGTGGGGAACGGGCCGTTTTGAAATTGAAGCGTGGAATACAAAATGAGAGGTGTGAAAGTGATTGTGACCAGAACCACTCTCATGTCAACGAGGCGAGTGCGCGCAGGGTCACGACGTGCGCATGGCCCACACTCAGACTCTCGGCCCAACTCTCACTCCCTAAATGGATCACAGCCTTGGCCCACCACCTCTCCAACCAAGGTGTGGATCCTCTCTAAGAGGACGACCGTCCGAGAGCAGACGTTGTTGGATCAAAGAAGACACAGACCCGTTCAAGATACGTCCCGTACAGTTCTGGCCCTTCTTCCCACCATGCAAGGTTGGGAATCGCTATCCTGAATCCAAGTCCGATCTGATCCTCCCAACACGGATTCGAATGTGGGGTGAGGGGGGGGGAGGGGGGGTCCTTGAGGACTGGTGGTCGTGATCGCCGAGAAGCGCGAGTCGAGGTGGAGTGGATCGCGAAGGTTTCGAGACTCTCCTCCTTCAGCCTTTAGAAATCCAAGCCGCCCGCCGAGGAGAGTCGACTTCCCAGTCTAGCCCAAGGTGGCGGGGCTCCTCCAACTCCCCTTCGCTTTCCCTTTTTCGCAGGCACTACCGTGTCATCCATCTTCCGCTTCAGAGGAGAGGGAGCCCGAAGTCAACCCCCCAAGTCGAAACCCATACACTCAACCCACACTGTATCGGGTACGATGGCAGTGTTCGTATGGAGTGTTCACGAACGAACGTGAGTACATGCACGCTCATACTCTCGAGGCATGGAAAACCTAGACTTGTTGGTAGTCACAGCATGGTCGGAGCAACCAAGTGCAGCGTGTCTGTTCCTACTGTAACGTGTGTGTCCAAAGTATAGTAGTGTGTTCTTCACGTTCGTGTATAGAAGGTACAGCACCTGCACATGCTTAGCTGGGCACATGCACGCAGTCACAGCCCCACTCGGAACCAATCGAGGACAAGAAAAGTCACCATCTCCCTCGGCGCCCGAGTCAAATCTTCCACGGCCCCCCTCCTTTTTCTTTCATCCCTTCCTTCACCTGTCCAAGTGGGGGGGGGGGGGTTCCTTTCCAAGGGAGATGACTCTGAGATGCCTTCCTCACTCTCATCCCTCCCTTTCCTCTTACTATGAATCTGCAGCACCCTCTTCTGTTGCGCCCACGCTTGAGGTAGGGGGTGAGGGGGGATTCGAAGATCGACCCTACGAAGACAAAAAGCATCCCTCCCGTTGACCCTCCACCCGCGTGAGCAGCCCATGCGTGCGTGCGTGCGTGAATGTGAACGCCTTTCTGAGACTCGCTGCTGATGGTGGTCCTGCTCGATCTTCGCGATTGTCGACCGACTCTCTTTCCCTGGCTAAACTGAAAAGGGGGGCCTCGTCAACTTCCTCCACTCGCACTCTTTCTTCCGTTTCGAATTTCTCAAGCGACGTTGGAGAATCTCTGAATCCACCCCCGACGGGAGGTGCATCGAAAGGGAAAGGAGAGGAAGGAAACAAGAGGAAGAAGAAAGGGAAAAAAATGCCGAAATCCGGCAATCGCCTTCCACCTCATCCGATGTGCTTACATTCTCGGCCAACCACAAAGCTTGCTTCTGGGCCGCGGATGGATTCACGTCCAAATTTGCACTTGCTGTGGATTGCAGGGTGCTGCTCCCCTTCCCACCTCTTCCTCCTCGGTCGGGTTGGAAGGAACGCGGTGAGAAAGGGCGCGAAAGGGCGAAAGGGCCGAAAGAGGGTGCATGGACTGGTTTAACCTTTTCAATCTTCCTCCTTGATCGTCACGAATAGATTTTTTACATTTCCTTCTTCCTTTCACAGTTGCACATGCGCAGTGATGCTGTCTGAGCGCACACCGTCTCTTCCTCTGGTGCCTTGCACCGTGGGTCTTCACCATCATAGCGCTCTCGTTCCTTCAGTGGTCGGGGCCCGGCCCATTCTCACACACACCTCTTCTCGCCTTGAACTGGCACCGTCTTTCTACGGATCCGGTTTCGGTTTCCTACGTCCCAAACCCCCTCGGCATGCATCAAGCTGGGGGCAAGAGTTGATCGCTTGTCGAGTCCGAGGGACCGAAGATCGGAATCGGGCACGTCGAAAACATCGATGTGGAGGAAACAGGTTGGTTTGCTCATCGATGAGCTTGGGCACCCCATGCAAGTTCACATCGCAGCGACAGCCACCATCAGAGAAGGGGCGAGCAAGAAGACATCAAGTGGGTAAATCAGATCAAGGGGCCTGGTTGACTGGGTTTGCCAACGAAGTTGAACCTCTGTTGCTGCTGCCGAAAAAAGAACCCCGGAATTCGGAAATGCTTAGTTCTCTCTCTCTCCTCTCCCCCAGCCGATCGATCATGATGCATCCCGATTGAGAACCAGTTCACAGCCCGATTCGCACCTCGGCCCTCTGGTTTCTTCTGTTCTTTCCCTTTTTTTTTCTTTTCCTTTTCTTGATTGGCTTTCTCGATACTGTTCTTCTGTTTCCTGTTCGCTCTGTTCTCTTTTCTCCACCTCTTTCAAGATCCTTCCTCGCCATCCTTCCTTCTTTGCTGAAAGGAAAGGAGGTCAACTTCGCATAACCCCTTCCACGCGATCTGGATCCCTTTCCCACTCACTCCCCCATCGCTCTGTTGTCGAGGACCATGGATTTTCACCTGCACCTCTTCGACGGATCAAAGCCTCGGTTCCAGTAAGAACAAGAAACAAATTTCCGAAGAGGAGAGAGGGAACCAGAGGACCACGGCAAACCCCTGCACGGAACCCAGACCAGGTTGGAGAGGGGTAACCCGTTGAAGTGAAGAGGGGAAAGAGAGGTCGAATAGCCGGATTTCACCAAACCCCCCCCCCCAACCCCCCCTATCGGACCCAACATGTTGTTCTGTCCCACATGCGCCAACGCTCTGATCATCAACCTGGACGACTCGGGGAACAACAAGTGGGCCTGCAACACTTGCCCTTACGAGTTCCCCATCGTCAGGCAGATGACGACCCGACTCCACCTCAAGAGGAAAGAGGTCGACGATGTCATGGGTGGAGAGGAGAGCTGGAAAAATGTCGACAGCACCGACGGTGAGTTGCTCTTCCCCCTCCTTCCTGAGGATACCGCTGAGATCGACCGCTGAAACGGAGATGAAATCCTCATCCGACATCACCCTCCCTCTCCCCTCCCCTGTGACGGATCCTGCGCCTAAACCTTCCAACCCTTCTTCCCCTCCTTGGGACTTGCCAGCACCCTGTCCAAAATGTGATAACCCCAAGGCCTTCTTCATGCAGTTGCAGATCCGATCCGCGGACGAGCCCAGTAAGTCCTCCCTTCAAATCGTCGGACGGGCGCACCTCACACGACGGAGCCCTTTCCAACGTTCCCATTCGCTCATCCCCTTCGTCATGGCTCCTGTTCCCTTTCTTTCTTCTTCAAAACCAACTTCTTTCCAAACCTCCCACCCTTCCAAAAATGAAAACCCAATAATTAAAAAACAAATCCTCACAGTGACGACCTTCTACAGGTGCACGAACGGAAAATGCGCCTACCAATGGAAGGAGAATTGATGAGGTGGGACCCTCATCTCCTCCATCATGGTAGCGGTTGGGACGTGGTGGAAGGGATGAAAGAGAGGCTGACAGGTTCGGCAGATGCAAGGGCAGGAAAGGCGATGCGGCGCCAGTAAGGTGACGTTAGAGGGGAGCGCTGGGCCACTCTTCTTTCCCCCCCCCCCCCCTCTTTCCCCACCTGAACCTCCATCCAAACGACCTCTACAAGATTTTCCATCACGGCGATGGGCCTAGAGCATCGAATGTGGAGCAGAGAAACGCAGGGGAAAAGACAAAAGCATAAGACAATCAGAAATCAAAACGAAAAGGTCAAGACCGTATCCTTCCCAGACTCTACGGGGATCGAACCCCCTATCACCCTGATCTTACACTTCGTCCTTCCCCCCATTTTTTTTTTGGGGGGGGGGGGGGGGGGCTTCACTCGCGACTCGATCCGTTGGAAGGAATGCGGACTTGCCCCCCTAGGGATTCGTTCGCTTCCATTCTTTGGATCGATGGTTGAGATAGAGGGAGAAGAAGGAACGAAAAGGGGGATGAGAGTTACGTCAAAGAGTGACCCAAAAAGGAGGAGGAAGGGAAAAGGAAAGGTTCCTTCCTCCCTTCAAAGCAAACCCCTACTCTTCCCTCACTCTCCCAAATCGCATCCGTCCCTGACGATAGGGCCGTCACGAGGAACCTCCGATCCATGATGATGTGGAATCGAACCTCCTTCACGGGCAGTTTCGGACTAGATGGGGATGATTTCTTTGTCAATCTTTCACTTCATGTTTCGTTTGCCCGACTCGTCCCCCAACGTGGTATCGATTCGATCGGCGCCAAAGTGAAAGCGAAGAAGAGGGGGAAAGGAGGCACAAGGGAGAATCGTCGACGACAGGCAATGATTAGAAGGATCTGGATGGACGATTGGCTAGAGTGAAGGTGTCGGAAGGATGAAGAAGGCCAGGTACGAAGCGAACTTTTGGATCTTGTTCCTCCATTAGAGCTCTATGGGTTTTGCATCAGGGAAGACTGGTGGGTGAAAGGGGAGGGGAGGTAGGTGGGAAGTAACCGGAACCCCCGCGAAAGAGTCCAAAGGGGAAAAAAAGCGAAAAAAGCAAGGCAAGACGTGAGGGGGAAAACTCTCATCATCTCTCATGATCAAAATCTCAAAGAAGGGAAGATCCGGTCGAGGACAGGTTTCTTGGCAAGGGTTTTGAGGTGAAGCGTTTCACTCCGCTTTGGGATGTCCGTTCTCCTGAGCAATCGTCACGACCGATTTCTTCTCTCCTCTCTGGCCCCTCTTGCCAGGGGCGCCAGAGAGGTACGATCGGGTGAAGAAGCGGAAGAAGAGCACAAGGAGGGGCTGTTGTGATGAGGGAAGGAAGGGGGGGAAAGGAAACCAAGGCATGAGAGAATCGTGCGAAAATCGGTTTAAGATTCGTCACCTACCGAAAGGAAAGAAGACCCGAGCGAACAGGGGGAGTGAGGAAAGGAGGGAGAGAGCGAGAGGGTTCACTCACAGCCATGTAAAGAGTGTTGACATGCAAGGCAACCTCGGCTCCGACCGTCTGGAGACACGTCTGAGGGTCGCTGGAGGTAGCTCGAGACATTGCATAGACAGAGAGGTTGTTATGGTCGGCCGACCAGATCGGAGAGACCCTATTGTAGAGGTAACCGCGAGCGACCAGGGATGGATCCAGCCGGGTGAGGAGGTACAGGTTTGTCAGGACGGTTCCCGATGCGATCTGAGCGATCTGAAGGGTGGTCAGGTTCCTCTTGAGCGTCTTGGGGAAGGGCCAGTGCATGGCGGAGCAGAGATAGTCTTTTAGGGATCGACAGAAGTGGCTCCGGAAGCCGGAATCAGATAATTCAGCGCTCTTGCCCTCCATTCCTGGGAAGCTGTCTGGTCCCTACCACTTACAGGAATACATGAGGGTGTGGACGAAGCTGTTGAAGACACAGAAGACTTGGAACAGGGCATTTTCGCAGTTTCGGAGAGGGTTGCGACGAGCAAGATCAGCATTCATTTTCATGTCACGATGAATTTGGCTCTTGACAGACATTTGGTCGCGGGTACAGGACGACCACGCTTGCATACGTCCAGAGAAGGGAACGAGGTGAGGGGGCATTGATGCATAGACTCACCCCAGACTGGCTGGCTCTGGTACCTCGTGGCGACCCACATGCAGATGATGGCACCGGCATGGTGATAGGACTGGAGGTTGGAGATCTTTTTCCCTTTGATCAAGAGGATGATGGAGTCGACGACCTCGTAGTACTTGCTCATGTAGAAGAGGTACGTGTACCTTCCGAGGTTGATCTGGTTGGTGGGCATCGAGCAAAGTGCGAGCTTGACGCCTTCGAAACCTGAAGCCCTCCAGCCTTGGAGGAAAAAGTCCACTACGAGGGGGAACATGTTCAGCCACGTCCACCCACTGTAGATGGCCAGAGCTGCGTTATGAAGGATGACGAGCGACCTGATGATCCGGGCGGAGGCAGTTTCCCCCTTTGTCAAGTCCCTCGAGCCACTCTTCCTGACCAAGGCGTTGGCGGTGTGAGAGATCACATAGTAGGCGATCGAAAAGCAGAAGGGGAGGAGGGGGTTCAACGTCGCCTCGTAGAAGCGTTGGCTTATGACCCGACTGAAGAGAGGGTAGCTGGGATAAGGTGGGTAGGGTGCCGAGAGCAGTTGGGCAGTACTGGCCCCGGGTGGGTCCAGGGGGTACGGGGTTGACTTGAGGCCAAGGATGGTTGACATGAGACGATTTCGCAGGTGGTGGAAAGACGCAGGGCGAGTGTGGAGAGAGAGGGAAGGGAGGGAAGGAGGAAGATGAAGAGAGCAGAGGAGGAAAGATGAAGAGGGAGGAAGAGCAAAGCCGAGTGTGTGCGTTTGCGGATGTAAAAGCAAGAATCCGTTGCTGAGGAAGGGTGAAGGAAGCTGAAGGAAAGCCAAGATCTGAAGCCGGGTAGGTGGGCTCTGCTCACTTTCTGCAGCCGTGGTGCTCGGAAGGGAGGGCAAAGATACGACCTATGTACAGGAGGGGAGGAAGGGAGGGGGAGGGGGAGGGGGAGGAGGAGGAGGAGAAGACGAAGAGATCACAGAGATCGCGAACCAGGGAGGGGCCAGACAAGGAGAGGAGGATCATGACGACCAGAGAAGAACAACAGGAGCCATGCAGGTCTTCCGGAAGGAATAAAGTAATCGAGACCCGAGAACCCTTTCGCAAGGAACCTCGGTCATGTGTGCGTACGCTGAGATGGCCGAGGAGGGTTGGGAGTTGGGACCGGGACCAATCAATGAGGGCATCCTCCCTACGGCAATCCCAAGCTCAGATTCAAGACGATCATCGATCCCTGCTTCCGGGGACAGCTTCCAAGGACGAGGGGAATACACCCAGAGAGAAGGGCGCGTACAAGGCCGCACAACGAACGAGGACATGCTGCTAAGGTTGACGATTGTTGTGTCAGCTTTGCATCTTCCATCGGACTTGGATTTTCCTTTTAAAAAGACCCTGAAGACGACTCTCCACCCCTTGACCCGCATCTCGATCCTACATATTCCCGCGGGTCAGGGCTTCCGAACCTCAACCAGGAAACGACATCCCACGAATCGTCATTTGCAATAACAAAGATGGATCGCAATCTGATCAACGATCGCCACGAATGAGACCTTGCGGGATCAGCCTCCACCGTTGTTCCCTCATCGCTCTCTCTGGCCTCGAGCTCTGCGACGCCATGCCATGCCATGCCATGCCATCCGCCCCATCAACCCATTGGCGAGTCTTAGGGGCCGTTCCGCTCAGAGACTCTTGGAATGGAAAGAGGTAGAGTAAAAGAGGTTCAGAGTCACAGCCTCGATCGAGTTGGGAAGAAGGGGGTTTCTTTTCTTTTTTCTCCGAGGGAAGATCAGGTGGAAGCGAGGAGCGGTTGGGCAACCCTGGACTGAACCGTGCACGCAACCTTGCGGATCTTGTCTCCTTTCCTTCTTTCTGTCTCTCTCTCCCTCTCCCTCTCCCTTCTCCCTTCCCCCTTCTCCCTTCTCCCTGAAAGACCCGGTAAAGCATGGCAAAGGAAGGTAGCAAGCCACTCCATACCACGTGATCGTTCCCGCCACTCCAACTCACCTTTCCCCTTCGATCCTTCTTCCCTCTCCCCCCCCCCCCCCCCCCCCCCCCCCCCCCCACCCTCCCCACGCCTTGATCGCTTGGATCGAGGCAATCTGACACATCCACATTCATACACACGCACGCATGCGCATACGCATACGCATACACACTTGGAAAGGGGACCAGAACGACGTCGCGGCGCCCGACTCAAACCAAGCGTGGAGGAACCTTCCAAGGGCCGGACGAAAGAGTCGTGGAAAATGTGCATCCTCTTCTGGTCCACCGACCACCCTACCTACTCTTTTATCTGCGCCAGCAACAGGGACGAGTTTCTCAAGAGGCCCACTTTGAAGGCTGGCTGGCACGATTTCTCAAAGCTTGAAGGAGGAGGAGGAGGCGGTGGTGGTGGTGACAGTGGTGTGGGTGATGACAATGGCAACCATTCGCCTTCTTCAATCCTCTCGGGTAGGGACTCTGATCCCAACGGAGGCGGGACCTGGCTCGGTGTCAACAGAAACGGTCTCTTCGGTGCCCTTTTGAATTTCACCGAGGATCCACCCTCACCCCCTCAGGGTCTTGACAGGTTCAGGAGTAGGGGCGATCTGGTCAGGGAGTGGTTGACTTTTTCTTCTGGTAAGCCGAAGGATGTCGAGCTCGATACCAAAGTGGAGGCGGCGGGGGAGGAGGAGGCTGTAGGCCTGGAAAGATACCTCCAAGACCTCAGGGATCGGCTGGACCACTATCCAGGCTTCAACCTCTTGCTCGGGGATCTCTCGACCGACCCAGTACGGGTCGGTTACCTCACCAACAGGACCCCTCAAGGTTGCCTTGCCAGAGCCAACCAACCCCACTATCCTCCCTCGATCCACGTCGGGGGCCTGAGCAACAGTGTCCTGCAACAACCTTGGTCCAAGGTCGAACAGGGCAAGTGCTCCTTCCGAGAGGCTTTGAGCGAGTGGGACCTGGAGCGGAGATCGGAGGGTGGAGAGGCCGAGGAGACCAAGGTCGAGGACGAGAGCTTGGCCGAAAAGCTCTTCAAGGTCCTATGGACCTCGTCCGACCCTCCCCCGAAGGACAAGACCAATCTCAGAGGCTCGGTTCTCATCTCGCCCGTGGGTGGGGCCCATGTCCCTGGAGGATGGTACGCGACACGCACCTCCACCGTCATCCTCGTCAGGAGGAAGGATAGGAAGGCCACCTTTTTCGAGAGGGACGTCTTCGGCCTTGGCGTCGACGGGAATCCCGTCAAGCTTTTCCACAACGACGAGAGCCTCAACAGGCGGCAGGAGAGGAGGTTCGAATGGACGCTGGAGCAGCCGAGATGAACCATGTTCTGGGAGCGTTTTATCCACGGCAACGCATTTGCACACCACTTCCCCTCCAACCCCCTTCTTCACAATACAGTTCGTGACCACTACCTTTTCCTTCGTGCGCCTGAGGTCGAGGTATAGATCCAGGATCTTAAAGCACAGGAGTCACATCAGCAGAGAGGAGAGAGCGAGAATGATCTGACAGTTGTTCAGTTCAAATGAATGAAGAAGGTTTTACAAGGTGGGGGAAGGTGGTGAAAAGCTGGAATCAGATTCGAACCCTTTACTCGTCGTCCTCCTCGTCCTCCTCCTCCTCCTCCTCCTCATCCTCCTCCTCCTCCTCACGCTGGGCCTCAAGACAGGCAACGGCGATTCGGTCGAGGTCACGCATACCGTCCTGGGAGATCCTGCGTCCGCCCTTTGGATCCTTCTCAAGGACGTTGATGCCCTCAAGACCCTGGACGACCTTGCGCTGGACGGAGCCGGAAGCTGGGCTGTGGTGAGATGGGCGGTAACCCCTGTTGGCAGCACCACCGTGGAGCTTGGTCAAAGCACCGATACCGACAGCCTTGCGGAGGTAGATGTGACGGGCAAGGGCGGCTGAGTTGACAGGGAAGGGAATGAAAGCAAAGATTCGAGTCCAATTAGATATCCGGACGAAAACAACCGCCAAGTGCAGATCGGCGAAGAATGAGTCCAGGACTCTCCTGGAAACATCGAACGCGTGAATGGAGCGCAGGTGTACTCACCAGCACGGATGTAGAACCAGTCTGGGTCATAAGGAGCTTGCTCCTTGTAGGCACCGGTCTTGACAATGTCGACCCATGTTGGGACCTCGATCTTGCCTGTGTTAGGTCATTCGTCGACAAGCAGGGGTGGTTCAGTGGTTAATAAAAGGAGGCAGCATACAGTCAAGCATTCTGATGTGCTGTTGGACCTCTTGCGATGGGCGAAACAACAATCAAAGTGCAAAGACTGCAGGGTTCCCTCTAGAGTTCATAAGTATAACTCGTGCATTTCGTGCTTGTTTTCCTTTCCTTCCTTTCACCCTACGTCCACTTTGCCCCCTCGCCCTTCCGATTTCAATCAAAACCCCACTCAACCCCAACCTCCCACCCCCGACATTTCCCAACTTGATGACCGCCGTTTCCAGGCTGCAGGGATCTCCCCTTCCAGTATGCCCCCGAGGCGCACCGTGGGAACTGTCCCGCGTCGCAACCGAGTATCGACGGCCCTCCGCTTGAACAATTCGACATCATCCTCCTGAATGTCGATATCCCGCCTTGTGAAAATCCGACTCCCACCTCTTTCCAAAGCAGCATCTCTAGCACGAATTATTAAGACCTATGAACCCGAAAAAGAGGGCCCTTTGCGAGTTTCGACTTTGATCATCGTCCTTCCTCTTGAGGCGCATCCGAAGTCCATCTGCTCAAAAGAGAGGACGATCCATCTCCTAAGGGTCGAAAACAGGATACTCACCAGATCGCTTGAGGTGCTGAGCGTAAGCGTTGATGAAAACGGCGGCGTCGACGTCCCTGACGCTGTTTTTTTGAAAGCAGCACGCAGTGAAAGTAAGAGCGAGGGGAAAGAGCTTCGAGTAAGTCTCTGATGCCCGCCAAGGTTTGTCTTTCTGAACCGCATCATCCGTCCCCCATTCCATCCGTCCATCCCCTTCAGCATTCATCCCGAGTTCCAAACACCCGAGGGATTCCGCGCCATGCTTCACCACAGATCGCAATCCCACCCCAAGCCCGTGAGCACCAGATTCTTCGATCCCATGTCATCCCCCCGTAGCGCCATCCGAGGTCCAAACCAAAAAAAAAAAAGTTGATGGGAATGAAAGATGCGCTTCGATCCCTTTCCCCCTTATCCTAGCAAGCCATGGTGCCTCAGGGACGACAAAGATGGTGGTTGATTCCGTTGGTAAGCCGAAAGGATGAGAGGTTCTACGTACTTTGGCATGTTGGGCGATAGATCTTGAGGTGTGTGTGGAAGGAAGGAGTCGGAGGGAGGGATCTGGTGACGACAAGAACAATACTCCTCCTTCGCCCTTGGTTACTTGCCTGCCTGCCTTGCCTGCACCTGCTTTCCTCGCCGACCCTGCTCCCGCGCTCTCTCTCTCTCTCTCTCTCTCTCTCTCTCTCTCTCTCTCTCTCTTTCTCTCTCTCTCTTTCTCTCTCTCTCTTTCTCTCTCTCTCTGCCTTCCCCTCTGTTTTCCAACCTTTTCTTTGCTCTCTCTCTCTCTCTCTCTCTTCACCTTGACAGTCACGATTTTCTCCCTTACGAAAAACCTCCCGTTTCAAAAATCCCTCGGCCGAATCGAGGGGTCTTTTGAACGCGTGAGAAC
The DNA here is from genome assembly GCA_003144235.1 of Violaceomyces palustris. Taxonomy (NCBI): domain Eukaryota; kingdom Fungi; phylum Basidiomycota; class Ustilaginomycetes; order Violaceomycetales; family Violaceomycetaceae; genus Violaceomyces; species Violaceomyces palustris. The sequence continues at coordinate 105,958 of KZ819683.1, read as the reverse complement.
TTTTCTTCGGATCCGATTTTTCAAAATTTTTGACCCTCAGAACCGAGACGAACGCGTTCTACCGATCTGGGATCGGCCATCCCGATTCTCATCCATCCCGATAATTCACTTGCAAAGCAAAGCAGGGTGTGGAAACGTGGGAGCCCGGATGAACGAAGGTCATGGTCCCCCCTCCAACAAAAAGACAAGGTCAAGTTCACCAATGCGATTTTTTTTTTTAACAAATGTGGGTGGTCGCAACTGTCGAGAGCGAGATCAACGACCTGGGTCCCTTGATCTAAAGGAGAAGAAAAAAAAAAAAAACATTGCCCGCTGACTTCCGCCGGATATCTGTTCGTTCCATGTCACGTTTCACGTTTATGGTCTCTCCAAACCTTTCCCCTCCGCGTTCCCTTTCTATTCTTTTTCCTCTGACCATCTCTGAGCGAGGTATCGTCGTTTGAAAGCGCCGGAGTCCGTTCCTCGACCACCTCTGTGCTTCTATCTCGAAAGGCGTAAGGATCTCATCCTGCCACGGTACAGCAAGTTCAACCCTGTCGTTGATGTAGATGTTGCTGTTGAGGCGGGCCGTGGGGCTGTTGGATAAAGTTTGGATTGTGAACAGGGTTCTGCGGAGGGTTGCCTTGCGTCGGGCTCGGCAGGGAGCGCAGAGCCGCAGCCTGAGCTGCGAAGTGTTGCGGTGAGGACTGGCCTTGATTTTCAACTTGCGCCAGAGCTCTCCCCTGTGCATGTGCTGGTCCTAGGGCTTGCGCGTGCGCTTGTGCTTGTGATGCTAGCACCTGAGTATGTGCCTGTGCTTGCGCTCGTGCCTGCGCTTGGGCTTGAGCCTGGTTCATGGCTTGGACAAGCCGCTGAGTCTCGGTCTGGCTGAGGTCTCGGTATTGTGCGTGTGGCTGAGCCTGTGGTTGCGGTCGATGAGTTTGAGCCTGCGGGTGAGGGTGAGATTGAGGCTGGTGTTGCTGTGTTGCTGATTGTTGCTGATTCTTTTCACGTTCGGGTGGAAGAGGGAAGAAAGAGGATCAGCATGAACTGGATGCAGTACTAAATCGATTCTCGTTCGCATTTTGTCCTCGTTGGCGATTCAAGAGCACTCACTGGAAGACTTGCGATTTGGACCTGATGTGGCATGTACTGCGGGGCCATCACGGCGGGAACCTGCGGATTCATCCCGATTGTGGTAGTGAAACCCATATGCTGCGGCTGCGGCTGCGGCTGTGGCGAGTGATACACAACGGGTATGCCGGGCATTTGAAGATGTTGAGATGGTGCCGCCAATCGATTCCCATCATTTCTTCTCGAGTCTGGTTGCTGCTGCTGCTGCTGCTGCTGCTGTTGAGGAATAGGACTGACATGACTTATCGGACCCCTGTTATGCTGAGCGCCAGCAAGTGGCTGCGATGGAACAGGAGATCGTACAACTACGTGCTGTTGCTGTGGATGTTGCTGTGGATGTTGCTGTGGATGTTGCTGTGGATGTTGCTGTGGATGTTGCTGTGGATGTTGCTGTGGATGTTGCTGTGGATGTTGCTGTGGATGTTGCTGTGGATGTTGCTGTGGATATTGCTGTTGCTGTTGCTGTTGCTGTTGCTGTTGCTGTTGCTGTTGCTGTTGCTGTGTTGCTGAAGATGGAAGGACTGATGATGCGGCGCGTAGGGGCTGCGACGAAGGACGAAGTTGCGCACTTTGCCCGTTCTGTTGCTGCTGCTGATCGGCGCTCTTGGGTCGATCCCCAGAGACTTGGCTTTTGGGCATCTCGGGGGTCAACATTTCAACGAATTTTCCGAAGAGGGCACCTTGCAGGGCCACCTGGTTGTCGATTGCATGGATCGCTTTGCCGTGGGTCGCCGTGGTGGCGTTGAGCGTCTGGAGCATCCCTTTCAGAGAATCGATTTCCACCCTGAGTTGGTCATTCGTCGCCTTGCTCTGCTCCAGAGCCTTCTGGAGGGATGCGATCTGGTCAGATTCGCACCTCGATCGAACCTCCTTGACGAGGCTCTCGAAGTCTTGGTTCCCTGGAGACCAAGCATTGGTTTTGACAGGCTCAGAAGTGGGCGGTGGAGACTTGTTCTGCAGCTCCTTGATGCCTGCTTCGACTTCCTTGCGTACCAAGGCCTGGATCTGCTCCGAGGTCAAGGTAAGTGGAGTCTTAGGGGCCTCTGAGGGCACTGGAGCGGGTGAGGCAACGGATTGCGTGACCGCTGATCCTTCGCCCTCCTTCCCCTTTCGCAGGTTCGAGTTGGCAGGTGGGTGCTCGGTCTCCTTCGAGGCCATTTTGCGCCTCTCTCGTGCCTTCCGGCGCTCCTCTTCCAACTTGGCATCTACTATCCACTCGAAATTCTCCTCCATCTGTCTCATCTCGGCCAAAAAGTAATCTGACCCAGTGAATTCGAAGTCGTCCATTCTTTCCTTGAGCGAGTTCAGCCGCTTGAGGACCTCGGAGGGTTTGATCCGGGGCGGGGGTGGCTTTTCAGTCGGGTTCGTAGCATCAACGACGGACGGGCCAGCGGATGCCACAGAATCTTTGCTGGGGGCCGTCGCAGCTTGCGCAACAATGCCTCCAGATCCTGCCGCAGTTTGCGGGTCGGATCTCTCAAACTTCTCCATCCGCTTGGTCAGATCCTCGAGGGAGACCTTGATTTTGTCCACCGCGCCAGAAAGGAGGGGGTCTGGCTGGATGGTAGACGAATCTCCAGGTTTTACAAGGGCTTGCCCAAACTTCTTCTCGGCTTGTTCGAGCTGAGTTTTCATTCTCGAAATCTTGTCTTCCAAGTCGCCGATCTTCTCATTCGCAAACCTAACCTTGCGAATCGTGGAATCCTCGTTGACTCTCGATTCTGACAAGCTTGCCCCCATCCTCTTCAAATCCTTTTGGAAGCGTGACACCTCGTCTCCCAGGTGAACCACCTCCTTGTGAGTTGCCTCGTCGTGCATCAGCAGCAGGCTCACGTCTTTTTCAAGTCCCGACACTTTTCTCTGAATAGCCCGCAGAGCATCGCCGCTTGCCGCTTGGATGGAGCCTTTCGCTGCCTTTACCATGCTATCGTCTAGCTCTTCGGCTAGCCGGGCGCATTCAGCCATCTTCTCCCGCACCAGCGCCTCACACCTCTCCTTCGAGGCCTTCTCCTCGTTGTACTTGTCCTGGAACTGATCCGCCGCTTGGGGCTTCTTGGCGATGTGATCCGTGAAGACGTCAAATCTCTTTTGGACTTTGGCGCGTTCGAGATCGAGTTGGAAGAGCTTGATGGTAGCTGCATGGTACTGGTCATAAAGCTCTCTCATTCTCGACCTGCCGAGCCCTGGAGTTGGGGGAGGCGTCGTTCCCCTCCGTGCTCTTTGGGCGGCGGCGGAAGGATCAAGGATAGTATCGGTGCCCATAGGCTTGTCGTCCCTTGTCGTGGCGGCGCGAACAGCGCTGCTGCTGCCACGGTTTGCCGGCGGAGAGGCACTCCTCCTCTTCCTCTTTAGAGGTTTCCAGTCATCTGCATGGGAATTAGGAGAGCTGGAACGCGAAGGCTTCCAGTGGTGATACTGGTCTAGGGGACTCCCAATGGAGCTCGGTCTCCCCTCTTCCAAGGCACCTTCTTCCGCAACGCGATCCGTGGAGGCTCTGACGGACGCGGACGAGCTCCAGTAATGACTCGGGTGGTGACTGCTGTGGGAACTGTAATGAGGGGATCTAGGGTCCATGGCTCGAGCCAATAGGACGCCACACCAGCATCGAAGGAGACTGACAACGTAGCCAGTTGCAGGAGGTGATTCCCTTTCGGGTCAAGGGGCTCGGTGAATGGTATTCGGAGGATTGGAGGGCGACGGAGATGAGCAACGCCGAAGGAGGCCGATGACGATCTTCTCCCAGGGTACGGTAGGGTGACGGATAGCTCTAGAGAAGGCGAAGGAAGGAAGGGTGAAGCTGGGAGTTTTATGAAGTTGCGAAGGGGTAGCGATAGACAGAGAAGGAGAGGAAAGTGTTGGGATCCATGGTCAGGATGGAGGGGCCTTGATCCCTCTCTCGCTTCTCTGGCTTCTCCCTCTCTCTCTCTCTCCATATCACATACGAATCGCCATCATCGCGAACCTACCTCGAAAAATTTCTCGCCATCACGAGACGCGCGCGCCGCCGCCAATGCTGGGGCAGATCAGAATCTAATCAACACTCACAAGCCACGTCCCTTGTCGCTGTGAGTGTGAGTGTGACTGTGATTTCTCTACCTCTGCCAATCGAGCGAGAGAGCATCTTCTTTTCGATTCCACTCTACGCGTCTCGGTCAAAACCCATCACGTTGATCACCTTACCACGACCGATGGACGAGCATCACTTGCCATGCCATGCTAGCGGCGCTCCTTGCTTCGATCCACACCTTTCCCAGACTTTTTCCTTCCTTGGAATCCGAGCCGACGGGATCGAGAGGATCAAGTGAGTGGTGTGCTGCGAATCGATGCCACGCATGTAGCCACCGTTCCCGGAGCGGTTCGGAAGAAGAAGGTTCAGAAGGTTGGCGAGGGGATCACACGAACATGCCACACACAATCTGACGACTCGACTCGGGTCACTCTTGCGATTGTGATTGGTACGCTTCCTTCCTCTGTTCTGTCCAGTTCATGCATCGAAAGCGTATACCTGGAGTACTGTACTGTACAGTACAGTTCTGTATGTACATTCGGTACATAAGGATCGCTTGCGAGCTCGCCGAATCTCGTACACGTTCAGTTCTGCTCCTGGGGCTGGTCTTGACCAAAGCCGATCTCGATCATCCCGACCCCTCTTCCTTGTCGGCTTGATCGGTCCACTGTTCTCGCCTGCTTGGCCTTTTCGACGGCAGCTACCGAAAATCCGAATCCTATGGGATCGGCAATCCTGCCATGCTGATGGAGAATAAAGAATGTTCTTCGCCCGTCTGCTTTCCCCCCCTTCATCATCCTACCCAGTCAAATTTCGATGGTCCTCTTTCCCCTCCTCCGCTCCTCATCATCCTACTTCTACGGAGGCGATTGCATTCCCCCCCGCGCCCACCCACCATTCTCCTTTTGCCTTGGGTTTCGGGACTACAGTGGATTCAAACTGAAATCAAAAGCCATAGGGTGGGATCCCTTGGGAAAACCAATCTGAAGCTCTTTGACCTTCATCTACCGCAATCTTTCGCACTGACCCACCTCACGCGGAGCCCTTCACAAGACCCGATGTTGGCTTCATCCCCCCCTCCGAAAGGGGTGGTCCCAGCCGCCATCAAGAATCAAGTTTGTGAGTCTAACTGATTGCTCCAGGTCACCCCATCGGTATTTGAAAAAAAAGCGCAGCCGAAGGACTGGTCACGGATCTTTCTTCCGCCCTGATTCCTCCTGGAACCATGATCTCCCGTAAAGACTTGACGTTCATTGAAAATAAAAATGTGAAGGTTCGTCTTCAATCACCTCGTCGCACAGATTTCTCTTGGCGTGAAGGAAAAGGAACAAAGGGCACGTGAATGGTCGTGAATTATGATACATGGAAATCGTTGCGAAGCGCTCCTTGTCACATTGTTTGGGAATGTCTCCAACCGCATGAACCGTTACGAGGGGGAAAAGGGAGGGGAGTGTTTTTTTGTGAGAGAGAAGGCGAGCGAGTGAAGAAAAGGGGGGAGACGTCTCGAATCACTGCTTGGTCAAGAGTCGAGAGTTGGTGACGTAGAGATCTCCTTGGCCGTAGTTGGTGTCGGTTCCACTGACGTTGGCGCCATCACCGAAGAGGGCGCAGGTAGGCCTGTCGTTACCGCCAGCCTGGCTCCAACCCTGCCAGAGGTTGGCATACTTGCAACCGTCCGTGGAATCGCAAGCTTGCGCGCAGGCAGCTGGATCGTAAGCTGGTCCAATGTCCTTCTTCCCGAGGTAGTGGCCGGCGTCCGACGCCAGGATCGCGCCCTTGAGGGGAGTGTTCGAGTAGGTGGACCCCCTGTTCTGGATCTGGGACCAGGAGATCTGGGTCAAACCTCCGTTACCCTGATCCTGCTGGCCGTAGTTGGTGGCATCCGAGGCGCTCTTGTGCTCTCCCCAGAGACTGCACTTGTACGTCACACCCGAACTGCCTTCGGTGTACGTCTCCCGGAAGATGTTGATGCTCTGGCACGAACCGCTCGACTCTGTGTTGCAGTACCCTTGGCAAGCCGCGATGTCGTACCACGAGAGCGTCCTGAAACCCAGGTAGTCTTGCAGAGGCGGCAAAGGATGGATGTGAAGATGATGTTCGGCTTAGATCTTTGATGGAGGAAAGCTTTGGGGGGTGGGGGGAGAGGAAAGCCTATGATGGCAAAGGGAACGTTTTGAGGAGTCACTCACTGGAACCAGGGCCGGCCTGTACGGCCGAGCTAAGACCGTCAACAACCACTTTGTACGCCGAGACCGGTGCGTCCCTTTTGACGATCGGCGCAGCAGCGACGGCCGACGCAGCGGCAGCAGCAGAGATGAAAAGCTTTGTGAACCCAATCATAATCAAAGCTCGTAAGGTTACGGGTGGGGTAGAAAGACGAGAGCAGAGGTTTGGGTAAGGAAGTGAGGGTTTTGGCGCAAGAAAGCGATGGGGTGGAGTCAGGTGTAGGGAAACTTTGAACGGCGGGCGTAAGAAGGAGCGTCGGAGGGAAGGGAATGGTCATCTATTTATCCAAAGGGAAGAAGCAAAACAGGTGACACACATGGCGATACCCAAGGTAGAGGGGATACACTCTCGCTCCATCCTAGAAACTTGGACTTCATCACTTTCGACTGAGCTACCGTACTTCAGGTACGAGCGGCAATTTTTTGAAGGGAAAGATTCGAAGGGGGGGGGGGGGGGGGTCGGGGGGTTGACACTACAGACAAGGAAGGACTCACAAGAGCCAAGAGGAGATCCAGGTGAAATTGACAAAGGGAAAACCAAGAGGGAGGTTTGGCAGGCTTCAAAAGTGGTGAGAACCGACAAATCATAAACCAGGGGTACGTTGAAGGCAAGGGAAGAGAAAAGGGGAGAGCGGTCCAAACCCGGGCAAGCTCGAACGAACGGGAACGAATGCTTAATTGTTTCTTTCTTCCCCTTTCCTTCGACGGGATCACTTCCACGCAACTTCCTTCCTGCAAGTGGGTACCCATGAGCTCCAAACACGTTTGTGGGACAGAGAGCATGGCGAGTTCGAAGCGAGAGTGTGGACCTGCAGAGCAACCGAGATGGGATCGACACTTTGAGAACTTTGGTTTGGATTCGAGGGGAAGTCGAGGAACCAAATCTGGGGGGTGGGGGGTGAAAGACTCAATGAGGAAGTTGATGGAACATGGGTTGCGGTATTCGCGGGCTTTGGGCTGGCACGCACACCTATCTTTAGGACTCGCCTTGCCCACCGTCATCCATCATTCGAGTCCCTCGCCCCTTTCTTCTTCTTCGCTCCTTCCCTCCCTCCCCCTTTCTTTTCCAGCATTCCTTCCATCGTCCGAATCCTTCTCCCCCCCCCTCCCCTCCCCTCCCTTTTCCTTTACTTTGCCTTCGCCATTTTCTCTGGCTTCCAGAGAATATCGAAAGAAGACCGAACACCGCGCTCGCTCTCTGGCAGGGGTCCAGACCGCATACAAACACAGCCCGCCTGCGCACGCGTGTTCTTGTCAAGTTTGGATCCCGCCTTCATTTAGGTACATACAGAATGTGCACAAGGTCTGTATGGGTCGTGAACACCGACCAGGCCCCGTTGCTTTGGGTCCATCTCGTCCTTGGACGGGACGTGATCCTCGAAAATCTAGGGATGGTCCACCACACCGAACCTCGGCCATCTTGGCTCTGGCCCTTTCGACCTCGAGTGGCTGCGCTCCTTGTTCGGAAGGTTCGTGTGAGACTGAGAAGCCAAGAAGGCCTCGATGGTAGGGTTCTTTCTCCCTTCCACCCTTCCACCCTTCCATGCCAAGTTGGTAAGAGTCCGAGTAGCCCGTCCCTGATAATTGACGGTACATGCAACGCGGATGAACGGGACTCGTCTCCAGGTCGGAATCCAGGTTCCATCCTCGCCTACCAGGTGGAAGAACAGGCTGACCGTTCCTTGTTGGCCCAATCAGCGCGGCGAACACCCTCGTCGATACAAATTGACCTTGTCGCCTCATTACGCGAGCTGTCTCGCTCCGGCAGCGATCAACTGGAGAATTTGGATCCCCCTCACCCTCTCTCACCCTCCCTCTCCCTTTCGCACGGAGGAAAGGAGCGGAAGGTTGATTTCGATCCAGAATGAAGTTTAGAGGAGGGATCAAGAGACGAAGAGGCGGGGTACATAGGTGGAATGGTGGGGGGGACCATGCATGACGGATTTCAGACCCGTAGTGAATAGTGGTACGTAGGTGATGGAGCGGATTCGAAAGGGAGGCTCGCCTTTTGAATCGAGTAGGAAATCCCGATGGGAAAAATGAAAATCTACGCTCGAAATGGACCTAATTAATGAGAAAGCAGGTACCGATATTGTTATCCCCTCTCCTCTTCCCTTCCCTCACCTGCTTCCTTGGGGACCCATTATGACGACCCGCGGCGAGTGGAATTCAAAATGGGACGACATTGGTTGGCATCCAAGTCCCCATCTCGTTCAACATCACGGCCCCTCTCTCGTCCTCTCGTCACATGTTCCCTCCTCTTCCTTTCATCTCCTCACCCCTCGGGCGATCAGCCGAAGAGGGAGGGAGAAGGAGAAGGAGAAGGAGAAGGAGAGCCTCCCTATCGACAGGGGCGAGGCTTGAGGTCGAACCCTGATAATGTCCTCGATCCTTCGTCATGAGGAGCACGGTTCATTTCTTGGGGAAGGAAGAGGGAAGCGAGAAGAGCGATTCTCCACCTTGGCTGAGACTGATTTGGGTAAGAACGGCACGGGCTTTGCGAAACGGAGGGGGACTCTTATGGTGAGAGGGCCCGATGGGGGAAAGGGGAGTCAAGGTTTTGGGTCAAAGCTCATCCAGCTTTTTCTTTTTTTTTTGCTTTCCTTTTCCTTTTGAAGGAGATGTTCAAGATCGTCATTTCTTTAAGGACCAGCATGCCGAGTCCTTCTTCGTCCTCCTAACCATCCTTGGGAGGGGGACCCTGGGATTTCTGGGCAAGGTTGGTTTCGAATCCAACCCCCCTTTCACTCAAGGTTCACCATCTTTGCTCTTTCCTCCTTGCCTCCCCCCCCCCTTCCCCTTTTCGAAGCATCATTGTCTTAGACTCCACCCTTTTCGATGGCTCCTTCGCGATCCTCCTGACCATCTCCTCATCGCCATCACAGCATATACATGTATTTCTGTACGTAGTTGGACCGTGCTCGACCATGGCAGGATCTGCAACGGGGCCCAAGAGCATCACCGACCCTCCTTCCAAGCAAAAGGCCAAGGGAGATCGAACGATCGAAACTTTCCCCCCTTTCCAGAGGGGGGGGGGTGGGGTGACCCTCTATACCCCCCCCCCCCCCCCTTTTCACTTTCATCACTTTTTCTTTGAGAGAGAGAGAGGGGAGAGTCTCATCAAGCGGATGAAATGAGGAAAACCTCTGATCGCCTTTCAAGGTCCGACTTTCAACCCTTTGACTCGGATTCGCAAGGTTTTCAGTTTCAAAGTACGGTACCGCCCAGCTTCAAGGCAAAGGTGGGGAAAGTGCGACTTTCCTCTGAGCACGAAAGGGGGTGGGGGGGGGGGGGGCGCCATGCTGCACCTTTGGCTCTCGCTCCCCTCCCGACCAAAGTAGGCCCTGCTATGTATGTATTTATCCTGTTGATGCTGCACTGTATGTACAGACCTGTACATATGCACCTCACTACTTGTGAATGTATGTGTATGTGTGTAGACAAACGTATGCATCCACTTAAGGGTTCTTTGACTCAAGCCAGATACGGTCTTATCGTGTATACACCTACAGTAGAGACTGGAATCACACCACCGCATCTCAGCTTGCCCCTACTAGGATGCATCTGAGGTTCAAAAAGTGTTCGAGTTGGCAAGGTGAGAGAGTCACGTCTGTTTGTTTGCAAATGCGATCCCACTGTCGCAGATTTCCAAGGGCTGTGGCGCGAGCCCGATGAGTCAGTAAGAGTTCGCTCTTTCTCCCCCAATCCTTTTCTCCTGATTCACTCATTTTTCACTTTCCTCCTTGTTCTCCATCCCTTTGTTTGGTCTTGGCTTTGAGAGACCCCCTCCCCTCTCTCTTCCTTCCCCACTCTCTCCTTCCGCCCGTTTCACCCGATCAGAGACACGCGGAGAGAGAACACGCTGATTCATTCGCCTCTCGGCGTGGATCAGGAATCAGACGAATCACGATCCACTTGGGGCCCGAGGGGGAGGAGTGAAATGAACCCTGCGGCGATCGGCTTCCTTTAAACTGAATCAAGTGGATCAAGTTTGAGACAGGGAGCGGATCCATCAACCCATCAACCGGCTTTGACAACGGAAGGCTCTTCAGAGGGGGCTGCCAAGGCAAAGAACCGTCCTTCGACAGAATCCGCTGGCTGCAGATGGGATGTGTGATGCCAGGGAGAGCGAGATCAGTGCTAAGCTTGGGGGTCGCTTGACTCAAGTCGGTTCCACGCTAGGATCGAAAAAGGATGCGCGTGCAAGTTTTTTTCGTGACCGTTGGAGAGGGGTAATGGTTCACGCTTTGATCCCTCCTTCTCACCTCACCCTCCTTGCCTGAACGGTGGAGGGGTGCAAAGATAAGCTCAAGGTCCAAGTCAAGCCAGGAAGTATAACCATCGTACCTGGGCGGCGCCGCCCAACTCCTTGAAAGAAACTTGGCTTTTTTGAGTCGCCCAGCTTTGAGCTTTACGTCACAGAACGTTGCCGTCTTCTCACTCTGTAGCCCGACTCGAAGGAAGGGCACAGTGATCCATCCCGAGTTGGATTTGGAAAACGTGCGAGTGCAGCAGCATGTGGGTCCTGAACACTTGCTGCAACAGCGAAGCTTAAAAATGCTAACCCCCTTTCCCTTCACCCCCTATGCGAGGGGTAGGTGGGATCTCGCTGCGAATTCAACCATGATAGGTTTATGGCTTATCTCGACGTTCTGTTTGGTTCACAACCAAGACCCACGGATCTCTCTCTCCCCTCCCACGCGCCCAACCCCACCTTCCCCCCAAAAAAAAGAAGAAGAAGAGTTGAATGAGAGGAGGAGGGAAGAGGGAGGGGTGGAAAGAAGTGGGGGGGAAGCCCTTCCTTTTTGGGGAAGAGGGCACTTCACCTTTGATCACGTAGAAACGGATGAATAGTAGGATGGCTGGACTCTCCCGATGATCTCGCCGATGAGTCGATAGATCGGGACAGCTACACACGGCCGAAAGAGACTCCACAATCTTGGGTCGACTTTTCCTTAATCTTGATCTTAATCGATATTCTTTCTTCTTTTTTTCCTTGAAGATTTTCTATGTTTTTCTCTTCTTTTTCTTCGCTTTTTTTTTTTTTTTTTTTCGCAGCTTGAACTTGATCTTCTTGCCTTTCTCACTTTCCCTCCTCGCTCCGTAGCTTCTCTCTGCCGATTCTCCCGCACGGAATCTGGCATCCTCTACCCCAAACGCCACCATCACATTCGTCTACCTCTGACGAGTGGGCATACAGCCAAGGTTTTTCCTCCTTCACACTTTCGATCTTGCCCTCACGGGTTCGACGGGGAAGCAGCGGTCCATTCCCATTTGAAGAAAGAAGGAGAAGAAGAAGAAGAAGAAGAAGAAGAGACAACAGAATGGCAGGACCACCTGTCCGAGTTCGGTACAATGCCAAGGCCAGGCAATCCACAGCTGGTGGCTCGACCCACAAGAAGAAGAAGTCGGCAAAGGTCCGAAACGCAGATGCGATCGATTCCAACACTCAGATGATCGTCCCAGGAAGCGAGGAGGACCTAAGAAGGAAGGAACAGGAGAGGCTTAGAAAAGAGGTGAGAGTCTGACCCGAGCCAAGCCGGGGTCTCTACTAGTCTGAGAAGGCGGACGTCGTTCGAAACAGCCGTGTTCACACCTCCTTTCCTCCCCTCCTCCCCGCTCCCCTCTGACGCGAAACATCGACTTCCCTACCAATCGTGTCCAGCTCCTTGCCGCGTCCGGGAGAGATCAGGACGGGCCGGTTTCGTCCAAGAAGCGAAAGAGGCTGGACGCATACATCGAGTCTCGTCTGAAGAAGGAGGAGAGGGCCAAGATCATGGCCAAGCTCGCAGAGACCTCCAGAGAGATCTCGGATAGGACCGAGCTGGTCAGCGCCGCCACCCTCGGAACCGGCAGGGCTTTGACCGGTGCCGAGAGGATCGAGCATGGCTCGAGGAACGAAGACACGGGCATCAAGGGAAGGAGGAGGCGGAAGCAGATGAAGGGGGAGGTGATGAGAATCGAGGAGGATGACCTGGATGCTGACCTCGATAGGGACGAGGAGGAATCCGACCAAGATTTCAGTGAGCCGGAAATGATCGATGAGCCAGTGGGGGAAGTGGAGGAAGATCCGGAGAGGAGAGCGAGAATCATCGCCGCGGCGAGCGCCTTCAACAAGCCGGAGGATGCTCCAAGCTCGGATCCTTCCGTCGGCTCCGCTCTGGCCACAACTCAGCTGGGCTCGGCACTAGCCAAAGGAGCGAACGGAAAGCCCTTGGAGATGAAGATGAGAGCCAGAAAGAAGAGGACCAGGGTGTCTGGCTCGGGGACCAGTTGGGGTAGACTCAGCTCGGCTCGAACTGTTGCCAAGGCTTCAGAGGACACTGATTCGAGCTTCGACAGCTCCGAATCCTCAGGTGTCGATGATGACGAGGAAGAGGACGAGGGAGCCAAGAAGCCTCATGTCTCTGGGTCCAAGATCTCAACCAAAGTCACGCGAATCACGGACCCGAGCGCCCGAATCGACATGGAAATCAACGAGGACGACGAGGAAGACGACGACGACGACGATGAAGGGCATGATGATGAGGAGGAGAGAAAAGGGGATGACGACGTAGGATCAGAGACGGATGAGGAAGAAAACGCAGTCTTGCTAGAGGCCATGAGACGACGCGGTCTCATCCCATCTGTCGAAGCTGTCGATGGCTCATCTGATGATGACGAAGACGAGGATGAAGCTGAGGAGCGTTCAGCATCCCCAGCCTGGGAAGGTTTCCCGGATGAAGAGGCGACTGAAGAAAACGACGTCGTCCTCAAGGACGATGAGGAGGAGGAGGAGGAGCTCGGCTACGACGACGAGGATTCAGAAGAAGACGACGACGATGACGACGACGACGATGAAGATCAAAGTGACGAGGGAGAAGACGAGAACGAGGACGGAGATGAAGATGAGGCCGGTGAAACTCGCTCCAAGCGCCGGGGGATCAGGATGACGAAGCGAAGCGCTGGGTTTAAAGATTGGGCTCGCTCGGCTCTCGGGATGGCCGGCGATGGGAGTGGCAACGGAGAGGATGATCACTCCTACAACCTGGAACCTGTAGGCGGCTTGAAACTAAGGGTTGGCGACCTAGGCCCCTCTGACGGAATCAACCGGGGCCCACTGGGGGAGGATGAGGCACCCGCTTCGGAAAAATCACCCTTCGCTGCCAAGCACTATGCCGAGCAACAGGAATCGAAGGACGCTGAGCAACTGTCTGATCCAAAGGCGAAAGCCGCCGCAGCCAAAATCCGCAACGTCCTCGTTGAACGCTCCGAGGACATCCAGGTCGCAAGGCTCAAGCTTCCTGTCGTGGCAGAGGAGGACAACATTGTCAAAACGATCCTCGAAAACCCTGTCACTGTCCTCTGCGGTGAAACCGGTAGTGGTAAGACCACCCAAGTTCCTCAATTCCTTTACGAGGCTGGCTTTGGCACCAAAGGCAGTCACAATCCAGGCATGATCGGTGTGACGCAGCCAAGGCGTGTCGCCGCTGTCAGCATGGCCCAACGTATCGCCCATGAACTCAACCTTCCGGACACCAAGGTCTCCCACCAGATCCGTTACGACGCCACTGTCAGCCCTCACACGGCCATCAAGTTCATGACCGATGGTGTCCTCCTTCGAGAGCTTGCCACTGATTTCCTCCTTACCAAGTACAGCGCTGTCCTGATCGATGAGGCGCACGAACGTAGCGTCAACACCGACGTCCTTATCGGAGTCTTGAGTCGAGTCGCACGTCTTCGCGAGCAAAGGTGGCTCAAGGGAGAAAAGGATGCTAGGCCTCTCAGGCTGGTCATCATGAGCGCCACACTGCGAGTCTCCGACTTTACCCTGAACAAGACCCTCTTCCCAACCCCTCCTCCGGTCATCAACATCGGCGCTCGCCAGCATCCCGTCACGATCCACTTCAACAGGAAGACTGTCCAGGACTACATCTCCGAGGCCACAAAGAAGGCCACCAAGATCCACGCTCGCCTGCCTCCCGGTGGAATCCTCATCTTCTTGACGGGTCAACAGGAAATTTCGACCGTCTGTCGTCGACTCGAGAAAAGATTCGGAAGGAGGGCGATCGAACAGAGGAAAAGGGAGAGGGCCCGTGCTCAAGCTGGTCGCAGAAGTGAGAGGTCACGGACTGGATATGATGATGAGGATGGCGGGATTGATGAGACGAAGGGGGACAAGATCGGGCTCGCCTCCAAGGATGGCGATGTCGAGGCGGAAGAAATCGATCTCGGGATAAGCAAGGACCTGGCGTTGGATGTCGACGATGGAGATGCCGCTGACGACGAGGTCGATGCCGAAGCTCTCGACACTGACGAGGAGGAGGAAGAATCCAAAAGGCATGACGCAGACTTGCCTCCCGAGCTTCAGGATGACAGCGATGTCCCCATGCACATCCTTCCCCTCTACTCTCTCCTTCCGTCAGACAAGCAGATGCGCATCTTCGAGGAGCCTCCTCTCGACTCGCGTCTGGTGGTCGTCTCCACCAACGTGGCGGAGACGTCCCTCACGATCCCAAACATCAAGTACGTCATCGATTGCGGAAGGTGTAAGGAGAGAAAATATGATCTGAACAGCGGAGTCCAATCCTACGAGGTCTCTTGGGTCAGCAAAGCGTCGGCCTCGCAACGTGCAGGTCGTGCAGGTCGTACGGGACCTGGACACTGTTACAGGCTGTACTCGTCGGCCGTTTACGAGGATCACTTCAAAGAGTTCTCCAGCCCAGAGATTCTCAGGACCCCAGTGGATGGCTTGGTGCTGTCGATGAAAGCGATGAACATCGACAACGTTTCCAACTTCCCCTTCCCGACCGCACCCGATCGGACTGCGATCAGGAAGGCCGAGAGGGTGCTCACTTACCTCGGAGCACTCGAGAGCCCTCAGACCGTCGCCATCGGTGGCGGAAAGGGACAGCATGCGAGGATCACCGAACTTGGCAGGGCCATGACTCTCTTCCCCGTCTCCCCGCGCTTTGCCAAGCTTCTGGCTCAAGGGCAGCAGCACGGATGCCTCCCTTACGTTGTCGTGTTGGTGGCCGCGCTGAGCATCGGTGATCCTTTCGTCCGCGAGCAGGCGCTCGAGGATGGGGATGGTCACGGCGACGACGACGACGAGGGCGAGGAAGGAGGAAGAGATGGCCGATCCCAGAAGAAGCGCAGGCAGGACGAGGAGGACGAAGAACTCCCTTTGGAAATGAAGAACCTCAAAAACAAGGAGCTCCTGGAGAAGGAGAGGAGGAAAGCCAAGAGGGCGAGATACTTCAAGACCATGAAAAGGTTCGAAGCCCTCGGAGCCGGTCTCAGCGACACCTTCAGGCTCTTGAGCGTCGTCGGGGCTTACGAGTATGAAGGCGGTGGCAG
This sequence comes from Violaceomyces palustris, assembly GCA_003144235.1. NCBI lineage: Eukaryota > Fungi > Basidiomycota > Ustilaginomycetes > Violaceomycetales > Violaceomycetaceae > Violaceomyces > Violaceomyces palustris. The sequence continues at coordinate 90,274 of KZ819683.1, read as the reverse complement.
TGCCTTCTGCGAGAGGAATTTCCTCCGCTTGAAGGTGAGTTCTCCCCCCCCCCCCTCTTTCCTTCAACGTGTGTGGACTGGTTCGCTCCATCCTCCCGAGGTTCCGAGTCCCCACACCACCAAGCGGAAAGAGTCCATGACCGATAGCTGATCGATCCTCAATCCCCGAATCCTTGCCTTGCAATCGCATCATCCTGGTCCACACTCTCTCCAGGCCATGGAGGAGATCCACAAGCTCCGAGCGCAACTCTGCAACCTCGTCTCCTCAAACGTTCCCGCCCTGTCGCAAGCGTTGGCGAACCCGAAGCTGACGCCACCGAACGAGACGCAGCTCAAGGTCCTGCGGCAACTGATCGCAGCTGCGTTCGTCGATCAGGTCGCTGTCAGAGCCGACCTCGTCTCTTCGGGTCCAGGACCGGGAGCCGGGACCATGGCGGGAAGCTCGGGAAACCAAAGCAAGAACAGAGGTGCGGCGGGTGACAAGATGGCCTCGACCAGAGGCGTGGCCTACAAGGCGATGGGAGTCCCCGGTCTGGCCTACATCCATCCTAGCTCGAGCTTCTACCACTCCCAACCTCCCCAGTGGGTCGTGTTCACCGAGGTCCACAAGAGCGCCTCCAAGTTTGCGACGGGGGAAACCACCGTCGACCCGATCACTGGAGCCTCGGTCCCGACGGCGGGAGAGGGGACCCTCTGGTTGAAGACCTTGACGAGGATCAACCCTGCCTGGTTGTCAACGCTCGGAAAGAGCCTCTGCACCTTTTCCAAACCCATCGAGATCCCACAGGCCTCCTCCTCCGGGGTCGGAGGATCGTCGATCGCCTCGCTCTCTGCCTCGGCCAAGGCTCTCAAATCCTCTTCCTCTTCCTCCAACCAAGCTGTGACCGAGGTCACGAGGCAAGTCCTCCTGACCCCTACCTACGGCGCTGGCATGGACGTCGACCAAGGTGGCGTAGGCACCGGTTCGGGTGGACTCGGTTGGGAGCTCCCTCCGATCAAAGCCACCCAAAGGCTGGTCAAGGGGAGATGGGTCACGAACATCGTTTGACCTTTCAGGGATGATGGGGGTGGGGCAAGCGTTACGTTGTAGCCCATTCCGAAAAACCCCTCCCTTCTGCGAACTTTCCGAGGAAAGGTGGTGAAAATAATCGAAATAATGGGGAAAAAAATGAAAAAAAAATAATTCAACCATGTGTTCGCTTCAGTGTGATGGCTCTAAGTTATACAAAGGAACAAAAGCTGGGATGGATGATGCGGGTGCAAGATGCGATCAAAAGGCTTTGCCCTCGCCTCCGAACAACCTGATGAACCTCTCGCAGATGGACTGGTAAATCTTCATGCCTTCCTCGTACACCTCCGGCAGACCGTCTTGGAGGAGGTGATCCTTCCAGTAGCTGCACATGGGATCCCTCGACCAACTGTTCATGTTGATCTTCCTCATCCCGTTCCTTATGCACTCCTGGAAGAGCTCGTCAGGAAGGTCGTCGGTACCGTGAAGGACCATGTAGGAACCTGACTGAGAGCTTGGGCCTACGGTCTTCTGAAGGGATCGTAGGATTTCTTGATCGAAGTTGGGTGGGGACATGTACCTCCCGTGGATGTTGCCTATCGAAGGGGCTAGCATGTGAGCTCCCAAGGCTGAGAGGAAGCTGACGGCTGCGTTTGGAAGGAAAAGGGGGGGAGGGTAAGATCGTTGAAGAGGATGTCAGCATGAGAATGGGATCCTTTCTCCATCCCACCGTCAAGAGGGGGAAACGAAACAAAATGAAAAAAGATGAATGAACAAATCTCGAATCCCTCACCTTTCTCGGGACTGGTGAGCATCCCCTTTTCGATGACCCTGACACCAGCTTCACCCCCTGCCAACCTTCCGAGCTCGACCTCGACGGCCACCCCGCAACGGATGGCCCTCTGGACGTGAGGTTTGGCCAGGGCGATGTTCTCCTCGTCCGTTTCGGCGTGACTGCAATCGATCATGATGGAATCGAAGGCCACACCTTGCTCTGCGAACGTGAGCGCCATATCGATGTCCTGATCGTCCGCAGCGTGATCGAGGTGAACCGAGATGGGGACCGAAGCTCCGTGAGCCACCTCGAGGACGCATCGTAGGAAAGCTTTACCGAACTGCCTGACCGTCACGGGAAAGAGAAGGATCATCGCTGGAGCCCTGAGATTCTCAGCAGCCTTGACGGTGGCCAAGACGGATTGAAGGTCGTAACAGCATTGCCCGATCACTCCGTAACCGCCCCTCTCGGCCTCCGAAAGGATCTTCAACGTGAGATTGTCAGGTAGCGAGTTTTCGATGGGAGCCATCTTGAACGTTTCTTCCACCCTTTTTTTTTTTTCTTCCTTTCTTTTGTTTTCCCTTCCAGTGTTGGTTCACCCCCTTTTCCGTTCCTATTCCTACGATTCTGGACCGAGAAGGGAAAAGAAGAAAAAAGAAAAAAGGACAGAGATGGGTTGTCGCTGTGGTTCGATGAAGTGGGTGGGGGGAAAGGTATGGTTCACCCAGAGGTGATGTTTCGATGGGGATGAGGTTCAGGGAAAGGGGAAAAGCTGGGGGGGGGGGGGGGGGGGGGGCTGCCTTTAAAGAGGAGTGGATTTCCGTTCCATCTGGTCAACCTTGGTGATTCCCTCGCTTCCGTTCTCAGGTTGGGGTTCGACTTCAGGAGGAAGAGGATTTCCTTGGCAGTGGTCTCTTCCAGGATCGGAACCTAGGAAGAGGGGGGAAAGAGGGTTGGAAGAGGGGAACCTCCACCCTTCTCCCTCTCTCTCCTTCCCCCACATCCTTCCTCCCCACCCCGCACTCTTCTTTCTCTTCCCCCGACCCACGGGCCAGCAAGAGGAACGACTTCCAAACCCTTCCCCCCCACTCCGATAAATCCAACGCATCCGCACAGATCAACCTTGAATCATCATCACCACCACGATACAATACGATCAAACACAACCAGTCGATGTTTCGATTCGATCGTTTTTGCAAGACGCCACTCGTCTCTTGGTGTCGATCCGGTCCGGGGAGGTGAGGTGGGTTCTAGGAGGTGAAGGGTGAGGGAAGGGAAGGGAAGGGGGAAGAGGGAGGAAGAACGCCGAGCATCGGTAATCAACCAGGATCGGACGTGAAACAAGTGGCAACCCCGCCTCTACTCCTCCCCCTTTCTACTTCCGACCCCTCAAAGATCGTCGAGTACATCTTCTACCGTCCCTCGGTCTTCCTGATCGTCACCTTCCTTGCTCGCCCCCTCCGACTTGACGACCGAATTCTGCATCCTGTAGATTCCAGCCAGCATCTCTGGCGTGCTTGCCATCTCTGGGCCCTTGTCTTCCCTCCTCCTCATGAATCTCGGAAACCTGATGCTCAAGCCCTTCTCGGGGTGGATCAGCCCTGCCGCCGCCGTGTAGTTGGGAGAGATGGTGATGTCGGCCCCTCTGATCTCCCACACCTCCTTGGGCTTCCACCAGACGTCGGGAATCAGGTTGCCCGTCTCGTACTCCTCCTCCAAAGATCGGCCCGTCTCGATCGACCTTGCCGAGAAGCAATTCTCGCCACCTTCCTCGAACCGCAGGTTCAGCTCCTTGTAAAACGCGTCCGTGAAGCCAGAGATGCACTTGCACACGGCTTGGTAGACACCAGTCTGACGGTCGTGGACCGCGAGGAGGATGGGCGACCACCAGCCCGCCTTCCTGCCCATCCCATGCCAGGCCCCGATCGGTACCAGGTCGAGCGAATCGCCGAGCCCATCAACGTAGTCCTTCTTCACTTTCAGCCAGGACTCGCACCTCTTGTCCGGCTCGTAGGTGGAGAGCAGCGCCTTCCCCTTGCCATTGACGCCTTTCCCGACGCTCGTGTCCAGGACGTTCTCACAAGCGTCCTCGAGTACCTCGCCCTTGGCCGGTCTGAAGTCGTCGCTTGCCGTCGAGTCCTCCTCCATGACGAGATCATCTCCTACGACATCGTCCAGCTTCTTGAGGCGATACGACGCCGAATCCATGTTGTCAACATGGTCTCCGACATCCTTGGAGCCCCCTTCGTTGGCGGCCGTCTCCCAATGATGATCAAGAGACTTGACCACTGGTCAGAGTCGACATCCCAAGCACGTCACGATGTGGATCAAGAAAAGTTTCAGTAAACCCCCATCCATTCCCGCTCACTTCTCACCACAATCAACTCTCGGCGACGATGCTCACTGATGCCTTCGCACTTCTGATCCTGGGCAGCCTTGAAGAATTCCGCCACCTCGTCCGGATCCGTGCTCTCACACGACCTGACGTGGGCGAACCTGGCTATCAGCGGATTCGCCGGGGAGAGGGCGGGGAAGCGAGTGTACAACAGGTTCCTTCTGTTCCTGAAGGATGTCTTGAGCAAGGACTTGCCGTCCAAGAACATGAGATCGAAGGCGAAGACCCCAACCTTGACCTTGACGTCGTGGAGATTGACGTCCTTTCTGCTTCTATTTGATAGGGTCTGGAACGGTAGGAGCTCGCCCTCCATTCCGATGGCGACGACCTCCGCGTCCATTATGAAGGACTGAATGTCGCGCCCTCCAGAAGCTTTGCCTTCCCTTCGCTCGGTCCCTTGATCTCCCTCTGCTTCCGAGCCGGGTTGGAAGTCGTCATCTTGCCGGCGTGCGACTGGCAAGGATCCCTCCTTGTCTCCCTCCTGATCCTCAGACTCCTTGCCCATCAGTATGGGAACCATGTCGTTGATGTCGGGATACTTGTCCGTCTGATCCTCAAGGTGCCTGCTGAAGAGCCTCACGTAAACCTCGTTGTGTCTCCCCACCCACCTCCCCTTGCCGCTGGGATTGACGGCCCTTCTGGCTTCTGGACCCGCCGACCTGGGAACAAAGGTGGCGTGGATCTGACAGCGTTGACCATCGTACTTGAATTCGCTGACGAACGCCCTCGGGCCTAGCTTCGCATGCATAGCAGGGAGTGACCTCGTGATGCTTCCCAGCATGGGTGATATGGGTGTTCCCACCTGCAGAGGGACGTGAGAGGACAGACCCTCGAGCCCGACAGAGAGGAGTGCCGGTACGATCACTCCGAAATTGGGATGTCGGGCTCGCACCTCCCGAACGAGCTTTTCCGCCCTTGTGAGCTTCTGCATGATGGAGACCCTCCTCGGGTCTGCTCGTTCCTTGGCCTTTGTCGCATTGGCTATGATGCCTTCCCTCTCCTCCGGATATACCAGGAAAAGTGAAGATTCAGAGCTTGCGTGGTTTGAGGGGCCAAGCCCACTCCCACCATCTTCCACGCCACGTTCGACGAGGGCGAATGTTCTCGCCAACGCCGTGGCTATCGTCACCCTGACAGCCTGTATCCTCAGATGACTGTGAAATGTCCTGACCAGGAATCTGGTCTCTTCCCCCCTGCTTGCAACGAGCAGCTTGGTCACGTATCCCAGCTTTTGAGACGCTGATCCGGGACCTGAGAGACGTGAGATGGTGTGGAGGGTCGAAAAGAGTTTCGAGACCGTGATGGGGATGGGTCTGACGAGGGCCTTGACATCCTTCTTGGCCTCGAATGCTACGTCACCTGGATCGCCTGTCTGATCCCAAAGACATTTTAATGCCCTATGGCTCTTACCCGTAACCTCTTTCACCGCTTTGCTCACAATGGATCCTCCTAGCCCCAGCTCGACGCCATCGTAAGATGGGGCGATATGATTGCTGATCAGGTAAACGCACGCCAACAAGTTTTCGGGATCATGCATCCTGACTACCCTAAGGAGGTTCGTGAGAATGGTGGTGATGGCCAACCTGGACCTCGTAGCGGATACCAGTACGAAAGCCCTAGTCAAGAGGGCGTAGGGTGAGGTTGGTCGATCCTTTTCCTTGCCGTTGGCTCTCGGCCACGAGCTCGTGTCGATGCACGAAGGGTCGAATGCCAACACATCCTGCGAAAAAGGTATGGCCTCGATGGAGGCGTCCATGTCATCGAGGTCCACCATGGAATTGTTGGTCGGTACACTTGAAACGTGACTGATTCCGTCGGCATCTTGCGTCCGACTTGCCACGTTGCTTCGGCCTCCCACGTTCTTCGGATGGGCAAGGTCCCCGTCCGATGGGGTTCCGAGGGAATCGCCGATGTTTTCTTCTGACCATTCCTTTTCCAAATGCCTCGCCATCTCCTCGTCTTCCTTGAGCCTTTTCAGCAAAGCTTCGGTGGTGGTCCCCTCCTCCTGAGCAGCGAGCTCTGCCGCAAAAAGAGCGTCGGCCTCTTCTTGGCTGATCCCATCCTTGCCCTTCGGCCAAGGATGACCTCCAGTCTGAGGGTCCTTGTAGATCCCATCGGCCTCCTTCGAGGTGTTTTTTTTCGGCGATAGGAAGAACGAGGACAGGGACCTTTGAGTCTTACTTTTCTTCGAAGGTGTGGAAGGAGTGGAGATGGTCCTCTTTGGCGGCATCGGACGTGAGTGCACAGAGAAAGTGAAACAAAAAGGATTGCAAGGATCAGGGGGGGGGGGGGGGAGGGCTGGACCTTCCTTCTATCCTCTATCTCTTGGTTGTTCCCTTCTCCTCTCCTCTCGTCTTCCTTTGGTTACTTCGCCCTGTTCCTTGTTTGCTCATCCAAGAAGTCGTGCCGGGTGTGAGCCTGAGGTGAGTGTTTTTCCTTTCGGACTCTATCTTAGTTTAAGGAGAGGAGGAAGGTGGGTGGACAGATGCATTTTTTTGAGAAGCACTGCATGAACGTAACTTGATTCACCTTCTCACAACTCAGTCACCACTTGACTGCTCGCACATGTCCAAGCTCCTTCGATGTTGGTGGAGTTCTTTGGTGTATGTTTGAGTAAGCTTGATCATGTGGAGGCAATCCCGATCCTGATCCTGATCTTATCCCGATTTCGGAACTCGGTCCTTGAGTCTTCATCCGAATGGTTGCACACGCTGCATTGAACAAAAACAAGCCACGGTCACAAGCCCTTCACCAAAGTTTCCTCACACACTCTCTCCCTCATGCTTGCCAAAAGGGACAAAAGAAGAAAGGCAAGATGGTAATCAATCTCATCATTAAAGGAGCAAAGTGTTAAAGGTCCGATCGGACAGTCGAAACTACGCCTGATGCAGCGATGACGTTTCGAAAGCGCGATCGTTAGCGTAGAACGGGGATACCATTCATGTATGTACGTGCAAGATGGTGGAAACTGGGTGAGAACGGTATAGAAGCTGGATTGGTTAAGCGAAAAAAGGGAAAAAAAAGGGGAAGAAAGAAAGAGGGGCAGCAGGACGGTTGGCTGAACTGAGCAATGGTCAGTTCAGTGCCATGGTATATTTCCTGGATCCCTTTGGCCCATGGTTCCACCCATAGATATGATTTCGTTGGGGTTTCGCTTCAGTAGCGACAGGAGCGGGAGGGGATTGAGAGGAGAGGGCCCCGGTTCAGGCGAGTCCTTCCTTGACAGACTTTCCGCCCCTGAAAGCGCCGCCTCCGATAAAGGCAACGACGGCGAGCATGAAAGTCAGGATGATCCATCCAATCCATGCGAAGGCCATCAGGGCCGACGTGGAGTTGCAGTAGACGAGGAACGAGTTTCCACAGTCCTGACCACCTCCGATGCGGTCCGTCAAAGCAGCGGCACCTGCCATCCAGAAGACCCATGTGACGAAGATCCAGATTCCGTGGCCTGCAATCGAGGTGATGACACCGCCCTTTCCTGTGAGGAAGAGGCCGACCTGAACGTTCAGAGATGCGTTGGTGCGGATGGGAAGAGGGGCGAGATTTGGTTCGACGAAAGTCAGCGACAGGCTAAGCAGGCTGCTTCGGACCCGAGAGATCATGCAATGCACTAAAGACGACCAAAGATCCACTCGCTCCGCATTCACTGTCGTGGAGTTATACAAGGGCCTAGACTTGTGGGGAGAGGGGGGGTGAAAAAAAGAGAAGTGGAGGGGGTGGGAAAGCCGGGGACCAGAAGAGAGAAACTCACGTAAATTATGCTAAACAAGAATCCCCACCAGCCAGCGAAGACGAGGAACCTAACAGCGTTCTCAACGCCCATGGAAGGGGCATTGTTCTTCGAGTTGTAGTCGGTTACCAAGGTCGAGGCGATGACGGCAACGATAAAGGAGATGATGGTAAAGGTGAGGAAGGTGATCGGGTGTCCACGGCGGATGTGCGATGAGAGGTCGACCATTTTGGATTGCGATGATTTTCTTTGCTGCTGTCGCTAGACTAAATGCTACCGTTGTTGCCTTTGCTGTTGCTGTTGCGTGCAGATGTAACAAAAGGCGTGTGTGTGCGCTTGTGGTAATCCACTGGTGAATCCTTGAAAGGTTGACAAAGATGAGTGTGAGCGATGGATGTCAGGTGGTGAAGAGAGGGATAGTGGTGTGGATGACGACGTCGAAGTAGGCATGTTCGCTTGGTATATATGGGAGACGGATCAAGTGGATGGATGTCGCAAAACCAAAACAAGGCTTAGCTTTCTTTTCCTTCTTTGCCTCTTTCCTTCTTTCCTTCTTTCCTTGCTTCTTTCTTTTTCTTATTGATATCCAACTCGCCTTCCTCGTGTTGTATCAAACTCTCATGGTTGGATAATCAAAGTTTTCTAAGCACGTAAGTGAGATCCGTTAGTTCGGTCTTGGGAGGCTTTGCACGGTGTTGTCGCTTTGAATGGATCTTTGTAGTCCTTGGTTTCTCACCTGCCTTGCGCTCATTACAAGCTCTACATAGGTGCACTCCACTTGTGACTCTCGACTTGTTCTGAACACGGATGTCGCATGAAAACCAGCCCAAGGCCGACCGCGAGAACGTCACTGGGCAGTTGTGCAAGCGGAGAAAAGGTCCCGTCATGACGCGTTGAGGTAAGAATCGAATCATATTATTTTCTTACCATCTTTCCACCCCCGAGAAAGGATCACGATCATGAATCATGAGTGGTCACAGCTGAGCCGAAGCATGATGATTTCTTTTCCTCCTTTCCTTTCCTTTCTTTTCTCCCATTACAAGGTTGATTCATACCTACGTAGCTACTCCACCTCCATCCGCTCTCTCGCGATTTTCAGCCTGGCTCTGATCGTCCCCTGGCTCCGTGTGATCTTAGCGGATTCGTTCTCGTTCGGCTTCCCCGGCCAAGGGATCCGAAACCTTGCCCCATTTGGTCATTATTATTGTTATCATTCACGATCCACCGTTTCCCAGTCCGAGTCACGAGTGAGAGTAGTGGATCTGGTCTGCCCATCCTTCCCAGCTTTGCGACAAAGGCGGTTTTGCGACCCTACCCTTTCTTTCTCATCATGCTTTTGGATTGTGGTTGGGTGGTCGCGGTAACCCTCTGGCAGCGCCTTGTGCCTGGGCTCTCCGATGCGATCCATCCATCGGATCATCACAGCTTTAGGCACGCACGCCCAGTCCCGCTTCGCCTATCCTTTCGTTCCTTCCCTTTCCCTATCCACCACAGCCGAGAACTTCAAGTCTGAGTGGAAGGCAGCCTTACCCTTAAAAACTCATTCGCTTTCGGATGGAAAATAAAAAAAAAAGAACTTGCTCGAGGGTGGAGTCCCATCGCATCTCCCGCGTTGTGTGCTTGCGCGTGTATGCAATGACGGGACATCTCTCCAAACCCAATCCGCAACTCGTCTCTCTTGGCTTTGGGGAAAGCGCATGCGTTCTCATTGGAATCCTTGTTCCATCATCTTCTCTCTCCTTCTCCCACTCACTCACCCCTACTCAAGACGTTACCGTGACTTTGCCACTTACTTCTACGCCCCTCGTGCCATTCAGGTCACGATCATTCGATACCATCCCCCACAGTCTAGAGCCAGAGTTGGAAGTGTGCCAAGCTTCCGCAACAGGAAAGGAAGCGAGGTGCCAAATAGAAAAGGGAAAAAAAAAGGAAAACTGTAAGTAGAAGAAGAAGTCCAAAGGTCTCAAACCTGGCAGTAAGTGTGGTAGGACGAGAAGGTGGAAGCGGATGGGAATCTTTACATGGATCATGACTCGAACACGAACGTGCATTCGAAAGGCATTCCATAAAAAAAGGCAGAGGGCTTTCGTGATCGTGAATAGTGAAAGGGAGTTAGCCGAGGCAGTGCAAGAGAGTAATGAGAAGAGAAGAGCAAGACGAGGAAGAGGGAGAGGTGACGTCATCCGACCAGAGCGTTTTCTTTCTTCGGTGGGCAGGGTCAATCGCAACATCGAAGGACAACCAATCCACATTCACGCTCAGGTCTCTCTGATAGTCGGGGTGCTAGGGCAGTCCGTGTCGAAGGGTTGAGTGAGCATCGTCCAAGTGGAGTCCAGAGCTTGTACAAAGGTGCGTAAATCGACCCACAGTCGGCGTGCACCGTCCAGAGTGAGAGTGGTCAGACACTTGCGCTCTCTGGCCCTGAGAACAGAGAGATAGGAATCGTACCGCGCGCCTTGTCTCTCCAGTCGTTCTGCCCACGCCCATTTCGTTCGTAGTTTGCCGAAGCCGGGCTGGACCATTCACGGTTCCTCATCAATGTGGATGTGACCCCGGGATGGCCCAGAGACCGGAGAGACTTGGATCTCGTCACCCACCTCCTCTCCGAAAAAAATAAAAAGAGGGAAAAGAAGGAGAACGCCGGCATGACGAAAGAGGTCAGGTTCTCCAACACTCTCCCTCTCTTCTTGACCCACTCAAGACGTGCATCTTGAGTCCCTCAAAAAAAACAACTATTCAAACGAGATGAGGCTCAGGGAACGGTCCAGCGGAGTGATCGGGGATGGCTTCTTCCCCGATCCTGATTGTTTAGATCCTTCTCGACCCGATGGAAGCTGGTATGAAACAAGGAAGATGGAGAAAGGAAATAAAAGCGAGTCACGAATACCTTTCCCCTTCATCTCGCATGGTCATGTCATCCTTGCGTAGAAGCGTGGTCATGGCATCCGGTTGTGATGTGAACGGTCGGACAGGCTAACTAACGGTTTTGAAAAGCCACCTTCTTGTCTTTGGATTGGGGGACCCTCATCTCAGTGATTCGCCCCCAGCATCTTCACCTGACGAAAAGGGTTCACTTTGCTTCCCGGCGGTCCACCCTCAACCCAGCTCACTGATTCGACCTCCGATCCCTCGGAGAGAAGCGTGTCTCCCAAGTCTTGTATACTTCGCCATTCTGTGTGGAAGCAAAGTCTCTCAACCGCTGTGCTTCTCCGGAACGTTCACTGTCCAACCTCAAACACAAGCCCGTAGATGAGAGGCTAACGTGCTCCTCTCCGATCCACGTAGTCTCCTAGCGCCTCACCCCTGCGAATACATTCGCCCCAGATTTGTCCGAGATCGGCCAGAGATGAAGCGCATTGCAAAAAAAGAGGATCAGGGTATGTGCAGTCCCTCAAGAGTTAAAACACACATACTCCAGGCGACAATAAAAGAGGGACTCCCAGAGATCCTCGTGGTGTGCAAGTTGTGGCAGCGTCCCGATTGGTGATCGGGACCCCCGGTAATTTTGTTGGTTGCTAAACCAAAAGGGCCAATGGTTCTTGGTTTGTCGGGAAGCATGGAGTACAAGTGGGGGATGGGATGTTCGATTTTGCCTAGTGGGTTGAAAAGGTGGGGGAAAGAAGGGGAGAGCGGTACGAGGGGAGAGGGGAGAGGGAGAGGAGCAGACGAAGGGTGGAGGTCTTCAGCCAGCAACTTAGGCAGAGGCCTGGCCAGCCTTGAAGGCCTCGATCCTCTTGTTGATCTTCTCCTTCCTCTGTTCGTAGGTGAGGCGAACGCTCTTGTACTTCTTGCTCTCGGCGGCCCAGTCCTTGCTCTTCTCGGTGGGCTTGAAGCTTGGGTCCTCCCTGATGGCAGCGAAAGCGTTCTCGTAGATCTCCTCAATGTCCTCAGAGCTGATGTCGTTGGCAAGGTAGCGGGAGAAGTGCTTCTTGAACCTCTCGTCATCCTCCTCCTCGAGACTCTCCATGAACTCAGCGACGTGGCCACCGTGGATGTAAGAGTTGAGGGTGTCGACATCGAGCTCCTTGGTCTCGGGGTCGTAACCTGGGAATCGCTTCTCAGAGTGTGGGATGAAGATACCACCGTCGGAGGCACCCTTCAAGGCACCGAAGACACGGGAACCAGTCGAAGTGCGCTTGAGACCAACGTCGAGGTAGCACTTGAATGGGCGTGGCTCGTCATCGCCGAGAGCCTCGGTCTCGGTGAATTCACCGGTTGGCTCAACAACACCCTCGTACTTGTCGGCGAGGCCGAGCTTGGTGAGAGCACGGCGGGCGACAAGGAGACCAGTGGCGTAAGCTAGAAGGGGGAAGGTATGATGTGCGACAGCAGTCCCGTGTGAGCTTCTAGATTTCACTTTCACACAGATCTGAGCCTTTCCTTTCTGAGCCCTTCTGAGAGCAACCATGGGCTCCAGCGCGCTCAATTTTCTCTGTCCACAGAGTCCCAGGGTTTGCTTAAACACCCTCGTCCTATCTCTTCGCCTCATCGCCATTGCTTGCATGTGCTTTCCTAGTCCCATACCGCTGTTCAAGCCGAACGTTCGGTGACGGCATTTTTCCTCCTCGCTACACGTCTACCCGTTTCGTCCCCCCGAAACTCACCAGCAGTCCAGTTGGCGAGACCGTTCTTGATTCCGTAGCGCTCGAGCTCCTTGGAGTTGGCCTGAGCAAAGACGAAGTCACCCTGGATCTTGGCGTGAACGATCTGGCAGGTGATGAACCTGTTGGAGAATCGCACGACGAGACGGTACTTTGGCGCATTGTACTTGTTCTTGGCCTGGGCAACAAGACGCTTGCGAGCGTAGTAGTCGGTCTTACCCTCCCTACGCCTGCGGTACTTGACCTGGTAACGGGAGAAGTAGGAGCTCGACTTGACCTGCTTGACGAAAGGCTGCTCGTTTTAAGGTTAAGGCGGATAGATTTTCAAGAGGTTAGATACCATCCAAGGAGAAGAAGTTTTGTTTCTTCAAGATCACATGTATGCGGGTCCCCAAAGAAAACGAATGAATGCTCGAACCATTGCTTCCCGTCCCAGCTTGCCCTTCCTAGCCCCCACCAAAAATCTTCTCCCTTTCCGTCTCCTTCGCAACCCTGGAACTTCCGTTCCTCCTCCCCAGCCTCCCAAGCACCCTAGTGTATCCTTGGATGCCGTTCTCTCCAAGTTTCGGTATCGTTTCTATGTTAACCCCTCCATCCTAGATTGCCAATCTCCTTTGCTCCCAATCAAATATCCCAATGTCTCTCAGTCCAGCCCATCCCAGTTCCCTTGTAGATGGAGTCGACCTTGATCTGACTTCGATTGCAGGGCAACTTTGTGGTCTGACTGAATCCATATGGCGAATCCTAGTACTACGAGCCGATCCTCGATAAACGTTTTCGATGGGGAATGGGTTCCTGGGTGTGCTGGAGCCTGGCATGAGGCTGCATGTTGGTCTACTCACCATCTCGAATGATCTTGAAGGGGGTGATGGGGACAAGAAGATGGCGGAGAGACAGGATCGACAACGAGTAGCTCAATTCAACCTGACTCTGGCACTGATCACGGCTCTCCCTCTGCATGCTTCCCCTCTGCCGCTTCTCTTCTTCTTCCCTCCCTCCTCGTCTCCCTCCCTCTCTCTCTCCCTCTCCTCGCCTCAGGGCCCTAGCTCGCTCGCTCACCTATTCTCTCACTTGCTCACCAACCACAAAAGCTCTCTCTGGTCACCCCTCCCATCAGTTTCACAGCTGAATGGCCAGCAACGTTCGCAAACTCTCACCCTCACCCTCGCCCTGTGTTTGACTTCCCTCTCTTCCTGCCCTTTGTCCTTACTTTGAGCGCAACGTGCCTTTACAATCAGACTCGTTTCCTTTCTTTCCCACTCTCTACGCGCCGTTGGAACTCAAGTTTTTCAAAACTATATGTTATCACGTGATCTGTTCTGAAGCTCTCTTCCAACTTCATTCCTGGGCCCTAGGAGTCGGAACGAATAATAATAAAAAAACAAGAGGGAAAAAAAAAGTAACTGGAAAAAAAGATTGAATATACGTACAGTACATACCTCCATGGAAAAAGAGGAGAGGAACAAATCCTCCTTTAGAATATGGGGGGGCACACCTGTGAATAACCCGCTTGGCGATCTAGTGAGAGAGAGAAGGGGGAGGAAAGTGAAAGAGTAGGAAGGAAGAGAGAGGCAGTTGAGCGCAGCGAGTGCAAGGCCTGATTCATACGGAGAGAGGGAGAGAGAGAGAGAGAGAGAGAGAGAGAGAGAAGAGAGAAAGCAGAGAGCGACGAGAAGCAGCAAGTGAGATGATCAGGTGGGAGAGAGGGAGAGAGAGGGAGGGATTGTCGGTGAGCGTGCGTGTGTGTGGTCGGAGAGGGCAGGTATAGGCTTCCTTATCCTTCACCCCTTCTTCCTTGTTCACGACCAATCCTCAAGCATAATTCAAGGTAAGAATCACCTCAACTTTTCGGCGTTACACCAGCAGGCTGCCAATCGAGCATCATCAAGATCGCCTATCAACAACCCCGACAAATGATCAGTGGTGCAAACATGATGCCAGCGAACCGGATTGGGTTGGAGAAGGAGCGGCAAGGGATGGGGTGCTTGCGTGCTACCGGGGGAGGGGAGGGATCTTGACGGGGACGGCGAGCGGGAAGGAAGGCAGATCGCCAAACTCGGCGGAGGTTGATCTCATTGGACGTACTGGTTCCAAAGGGGCTCGTTATGGTCATCTCGATGAACGCAGACATGGATATATGCTGTGGGAGAGATCGGTTCGCTGGCATCTTTGCAATTGACCATTCATCCGGAAGCGACTGCCTGCTTTTGTCACGGTCTCATTTCCTCCCTTTTGGGATTTGGGACGGTCATTTGCTCGCATGTCATGGCCTTAGACGTTCACACGATTGCTAGAGAGCTCGTGCTGACGAAGAAATGTCGCCCTTCAAAACGGCTTCTTTCTTGCCTTCCTTCAACTTCCCCCCTTCCCACACCCTTTTCCATTGTTTTCTTTGAAACTTATCCACAGATGGGTGCCTACAAGTACGTCGAGGAGCTCTACAAGAAGAAGCAGAGCGATGTTCTCCGCTTCCTTCTCCGTGTTAGGTGAGTGAAAACCGTACTGCTCCATCAAACCTACATCATGAATCGTGATGTAGTTGAGCCTTCGTCTCCCCAGGCAGGACCAGGTCGTAGAAGATTCCGCCGAGCATGAACCTCGGATTCTTACAAAAAAACAAAAACGTCCTCTTTCTCGATACTAGGTGCTGGGAGTACCGTCAGCTCAATGTCATCCACAGGGCTTCCCGTCCATCCCGCCCAGACAAGGCTCGCCGCCTCGGATACAAGGCCAAGCAGGGATACGTCATCTACCGTATCCGTGTTCGCCGTGGTAACCGCAAGAAGCCAGTCCGCAAGGGTGGTGAGTATCTTTTTCAGGCTCTTGGATCGCTCCAGGATTTACCACACTTTAAATCGGAGCCGCTCACAAACCCCTTACCCTCCTTCTGCTACCCTCCACACTTTTAGCCACTTTCGGTAAGCCTGTGAACCAGGGTGTCAACCACTTGAAGTACCAGCGCTCCCTCCGCCACACCGCTGAGGAGCGTATCGGACGCAAGTGCGGCAACCTCCGCGTCCTTAACTCGTACTGGATCAACCAGGACGGTGTCTACAAGTACTACGAGGTCATCTGCGTTGACCCATCGCACAAGGCCGTCCGCAGGGATGCCAGGATCAACTGGATCGCCAAGCCAGTCCACAAGCGCAGGGAGTCCCGTGGTCTCACTGCTACCGGCAAGAAGTCCAGGGGTTGCGGAAAGGGACACAGGTTCAACAACACTTCTGGAGGAAAGGCCGCCACTTACAAGAAGCACCAGACTCTCCAGCTCACACGATACCGTTAAACAGCTCATGTGCAGGTTTTGGTCTCTTGTGTCGATGTACTTTGTTTGCTCCTCCGGGCCTTATTTCCACTCATCCTAACAATCTAAAAGCCTTCTTTTGCAAGGAAGAGAGAGAGTTCCTGATCCTGATCGAAGTCTTTGATCCCCTGGCCGACTCACTTGGAGACCCCTTTTTTGCCTTCTACACTCCTTGGCGACGAGACCCCACGGCTTTCTTTCCTTGCCTCGTTGCGACTCTTTCTTGAGCTTTCTTCCTTTCGATACCTTCTTTTGTAGCACGGGGATAACAGGTTGGGTGTACAGGATGACCAGTAGTATTCCCTCTATACTCGTTTGCCGAGAAACCCGGATCGGACGTTCGTTGGGATGAAGTTGACCTTTTTTTCTCACTTCCTGGGGTCGGATGGAGAAAGAGATTCGACGAGAGGCAAGTGATGACCTCGTTCCCTCCATTCCACTACCCTCTTCGATCTAGCCCTGCGCCTCTCCTCCCTCCCTCTGTCAACGGCTGCTCGAAAGCGATACCGGGGATGTTTTGCGACCTCCCCATCTGAAAGCCTTCCTGCTAGAGTCAATGATCCTAATCTCTGGGTCTTGCAGAGGGGATAGACCACGTGACGGAGCCCCTCCTTTGATCGAGGCTTGGCAAGGGTTACTAAGGAAGATACACGCAGCAGGCATCCCGGATCTTAGGCGGGAGAAATCGAGATGAAGCGTCAGATCTTGAGGCTGGTATGGAGAGGAAGCGGGATGAAGGCAGGGGCAAGATGGGTGGTCGAAGGGGAAGGCGGGAAAGGTTTTTAGCTGTGAGGCTGGTTGGGAGCGGAACTGATGTGAAAGCTGCACACAGGTCAGAGAAGACGATATGATCAGATCCATAGTTTCTTCCACCAAAGCATACAGACAGATCCTTGCCGTGCCTCCCTCCCTTCCTTCTGGTCAGGCCGAAGGCGATCCCTCGGGTCTGACGAGGCGGCTTGCTGGCTGTTTGTTTCCGTTTCCTTTTTTTTTTTTCCCTTCAGGGGACTAAGCTTGGACCCCCGACAGACATGAGGACCTGGATGTCGAAAAGAAAAGTAGGATAAATGAAAACGACAACAGTAACGACAACCAAGAGGGATGTGGTGTTGGAGAGAGAGTGGGAGGAGAGTCAGTGAGTGAGTGTTGGATCCCATTAATGAATAAAAATGCGGATAGAGCGTGCATTATCGATCAAATCTGACCATCCCACCAGGGTTGTGTGGGAAATACGAATGAAGGGGACTAGATTCTTAAATGCGTATTCGACTTCCACATCGATGATCGTCGAAGGGAAAAGAAAAGGATGGGACTTGGGACTTGGGTGGCGAGAGGAGAATCAGGAGATACGAATGACAACCACCAATGACGATCACGATCCTCACCTTGACTCCAAAGATGGAGATAAAGACGAAGGTGGTCAAGATGACGGGTGGTCACGTCGATTGTAATCAACGATCCCTGTCGAGAGCGAAGATGTATGCGAAGAAGACGATGACGACTGGAATGACTTCAAAGACTGGAAAGAAGGCGACGAAGGGAAAAGAGTACTCGACTCACACTCCAAATAGGAAAAAAAGAAAAAAAAGAAAAAAAGAAAAGAAAGGATGAGAAAAAGAGAAAAAGTGAAGAAACACGAAAAGGAGGAAGGAAAAGGAAAGGGCAAAGTGAGGTCGAGCGAGAAAGGAAGGGCGCCTGTCGAGGCTGACCAACCGCTCCTTGATCACACGCACAACCTTCTTCCACCTCTGACCTCTTTTCAGGCCCACGCGCACACGAACAACTGCACGACTTCACAACCCTCACCACGCCCTTACTCACACACACCCTCATTCGTCACCCTCCCATCCTCACAAACGCTCTCCCCTCCCTCGTCCCCCCCCCCCCCCCCCCCCCCCCCCCCCCCCCCCCCCCCCCACTCTTCAACCGATCAAGCGGCCCCCCTCTGGATTCCTTTGCTTGAGTCTTCAGGACCGAAGTCGATCAAAACGTTCGCAACCATCCGAAGCCTCCCCTTTCGTGGGAGCTCGCTGGCCTCTAGCAGGGAGCCGTTCGTCCGGACCCTACTCAAATCTTCGACCTACTCCCCCAGAAACCTCACCTACTCTACTTGCCGACCTCGCTCTGGCTTCACCCACCTCCTCCACCTCACCGAGCGCCCCAGGTCGTCCGACGCCAACGTCCAAGCCACTCGGTTCACATCACGAACACGTCACCAACCTCCCCCTCCTCTTGCGCACCCTACCTCGCTCTCCACCGAAGACGACCACCCGTCCGTCCTTCAACCAGGAAAGCCCCCTCCACCTCCCTCACACACCCAAGGCACGATCGATACCTGCAGAGGTCCTACTCAACTCGTCCCCATAGGTCAGAACCTGCTCATGTCCGGCGATCAGTCAAGGTACCCGAGGTACGGCGGCGGCGCAGGCGGCAGCCTCGGTGGCGGCGCCTTTGGCCCAGGAAAGCAGCAGTACGCATATGGTACCGGCTACGCACAAGGTGGGACTAGCGCCGGAATGCCTGTCACCGGCAGTGGATCCAGTTGGGGAAGAGGATCTACCACCTCGGTTCCTAACAAGAGGGGAAGGGGAGGCAAAATCAGCTCCTCCAAGTGAGTACCTTGCGATTCACGCAGAATGTTGGTCGAGACCGTGACAGGCCCTCTTAGGGCCGAGCCTCTGCGATCGAGAGTCCTCTTCGCTCACCCCATCCCTCTCCTCTCTCCTCCTCCCCTGGCAAAAGCAGGCGCCCAACTGCCCCATCCAGAGTCTTGCCACTTCAACCAGCTCCGCAGCACTCGGTTGCATACATCATGCAAGTCTACGCCCATGTCATCTCCAGCGGGAGAATCAAACCCAACATTCTCGAGAACCCCAAGAACCCCTTGCAAAACTACGTCTTGGCCAGGACCGGTGAATACCCATCCTACAAGAGCGAGGAGGGCCAGATCGAAGGTCGAAGAGACAAGAATTTCAGGTGAGCCTTGAGACCCTTCGTCAGTTCCTTTCACTCCTTTGGTACCTCACTGAAGCAAAGAATCTTCTTTCGTCCCTTTCCATTCAACAAAAACCCTGCTCGCATCATGGCTGCGACAGATGCACTCTCGTTCTGGACAAGGAGCTTGATCTTACCTCGTATGGAGATGGAAGAACCGCCAAAGAGGCCGAGAAGGCGGCAGCTCTTCACGGAGTCATGATTCTTGCCGACAGGGACTTGCTTAACAAGCCTCCACCACCGAGCGCCGCGGCGATCGCTCAAGGTGCTGCCACGCCAGGCGCGGATCAGTCTGCCGCAAAGCTCTCCGACGGCTCCATCCTCACGCCCGAACGAGCGAGAGAATTCATGGACTTTTACTGCAAGCGCTTCAACTTCGGGAAGCCCGACATCGCCTTGGTCCCCGGAACCGTGCAGAGAGGCAAACGCACCATCACCCAAGGCTGGAGCGCGTCTATGACCGTTGGCGGTCGCATGATCGGTATGGCGAGCGGGCAGAACAAAAAGATCGCCCAGACCAACTGCTACGTCGATACGGTCCAATATCTCGAGACGTTTGACCCCGAGCTCTGGAAACTCTTCGACTCAACCCACAAACCAGGCGCCCCGATCAGCAAAGCGCCACACGTCTACTTCAACATGAGCGAAGAGATCGACGACGAAGTTCGAAGCATCTACGAGCAGACTAGGGCCAGCAAGATTTTCGCCAAGAGGCCACGGACTGCCGGCGTGCTGCAGGCTGGTGAGGCGCCCGAGGAGCATGCCCCTCAACCACAAAAGTTTATCAGGTTCGGCGAAGGCAGACGAGTGTCGGAAGAGTTCCTTCAGGAAAAGTCGGATCAGCTCATGCAACAGCTGCAAGATTACCAGGTCGACGAAAGGGTGAAGGCCTTGAGAGAGCAGAGGAACAGTCTACCCGTCTATCAGAAGCGGGGCGACGTACTTGTCAAGATCGAGCTCCACCAGGTCACCATTTGTATGGCGGCCACTGGATCCGGAAAGACGACCCAGATCCCTCAGATCCTCTTCGATGACTACATCCTGCAAGGGCAAGGTGCCAAGTGCAACATTGTCTGCACTCAACCTCGAAGGATCGCCGCCATCAGTGTAGCCGAGCGTGTCGCCAAAGAGCGAGGGGAGCGTCTCGGTCAAAGCGTCGGATACCAGGTTCGGTTCGAGAACAAGCTCCCTCAACCTCATGGCTCCATCACCTTCTGCACCACCGGTGTTTTCCTCCGCAGGCTGCAATCGGCTCTTGGGGACGCTGATCAATCCAATGGCTTCCTCGACACCATCACTCATGTTGTGATTGACGAGGTCCACGAGCGGGATGTCGAGACAGATCTTCTCTTGGTTGTCATTAAGCGTCTTCTAGCGGAGAGAAGACGGCTTGGTAAGAAGGAAATCAAAGTCATCCTCATGAGTGCCACAATCGACCCAACCCTTTTCCAGTCCTACTTTGCCGACGAGAGGGGAAGGCCAGCACCAGTTGTCGAGGTGCCCGGTCGAAGCTTTCCGGTCGAGAAGCACTACCTCGAGGAGACGATGCACCACATCGACGCACTTCGGCTTACTCCGGCCCAAGGTGGCTGGGTCTTCGGCGAGAAAAACGTCAAAGATTACTTGGATCGCGAGATCAATCAGGGCGGAGGCATGCTTGCCCGTCGCCCAGCTGATGGATCGAACGGCGACTCTTTGGCCGACGCTGTTGACGATCTCGAGCTCCCTTACCCTCTCATCGCGCTCATGGTTGCTTACGTGTTGAGCACCTCTGATAGTGGCCACGTCTTGGTCTTCTTGCCCGGATGGGAAGAGATCAAAGCCGTGCACCAGATCCTTCAGGACCCGCGTCAGTTCCCGTTGCTGGGTTTGAACTTCGTTGATGGTGATAAATTTGAGATCCACATTCTCCATTCCACCATCCCCGTTCAAGATCAGCAGGCAGTCTTCGAGCCGCCACGACACGATCGCATCCGCAGGATCATCCTAGCCACGAATATCGCCGAGACCAGTATCACGATTCCAGACGTCGTCTACGTCGTCGACACTGGTAGAGTTAAGGAGAAGCGATTTGACCCTGAACGTCATCTTTCAAGCCTCGTCTCCGCATGGGTTGGAACCTCCAACCTCAACCAGAGGGCCGGTCGAGCTGGAAGGCATCGCTCCGGTGAATACTACGGTGTCCTATCCAAGGCTCGTTACGATCGGCTCAGTGTTCATCAAACCGTCGAGATGAAGAGGGTCGATCTGAGCAACGTCGTCAGTGAGTTTTTATACGATGCTTCTGTTTAGGGGGTTGGGGTTGGGGTTGGGGTTCGGGGTGCCATTCAATGCTTTACCGCGACTGACCTGAGCACGCATCCTTGACCCGAACCATCACCTTCCGACTCTTAGTGCATATCAAAGCTCTCGACATTCCTGGCATGGAGGTCGAGGATGTTCTGGAGGCTGCGATCGAACCACCAGCTCCCGAACGAGTTGTGGCAGCTATGGACAAGCTACGCATGGTTGGGGCGCTCGACATCAACAAGAAGCTGACCTCTCTTGGCCGAGTGCTTCTCCAGCTTCCCTTGGATGCGCCCATCGGGAAAATGTGCCTCTACGGTGCCTTCTTCAGATGCCTGGATCCGGTACTGACTCTGGCCGCGATCCTGACAAACAGGGATCCCTTCATGGCGCCCGTTCACCTCAAGCGAGAGGCGGATGCGGTGAAGGACTACTGGTGCCCACCCGATTTCCGTTCCGATGCTCTGGGGACGCTCCGGGCCTTCAACAGATGGTGGGAGCTTCAGGGCAGAGGCGACTTCGTCGCAGCGAACCGCTTCTGCAGCGACAACTTCCTGAGCAAGCCTACTTTGCTCCAAATCCAGCAAGTCAAGGAGCATCTCTTCCAGAGCATGGAAAAGGCCGACATCATCCAGGTCATTCAGGGCTCAAGTGCTACCCAGCGAGGAGTGGCCGCAAGGGATAACAATGGGGTGCCCCTGGGTCCTGCCCCACGATACCGGCTTCGAGCCAGGGAGACGGATCCCGAGTTCAACGTCAACTCCGACAGCACCCCACTACTGGCTGCCTTGGTGGCCGTGGCCTCGGCACCAAACTTTGCGCTCCGTTCCAGCGAAAAAACCTACAGGACCTCTCAGGACAAAACCTGTTTCATTCACCCGTCCAGTGTCTGTCACCTGAAGCATACAAAGAACAAAGAACACGACACGCAGCCAGGGGAGCGAGAGCTCTTCGCCTTCGGCGAGAAGATCAGAAACACTTCGATGCAGACCTCTGGCTCCTCGGGTAACGCCATGACCATGTTGAGGTCCTGCACGCGTTTAGATCCGCTCACCTACATGCTCTTCGGTGCTTTCGACGTCAGGGTTACCAACTCGGGTGTCGAGTGCGACGCATGGCTGCCCATCACAGGTAACCTCGAGGCTCTCGATGACATTGAAAGGTTGAAGGCGATCATGGATGTCGTCATGCTCAGGGTCTTTGAGGGCATTGGCAAGAGGCCACGTCGTCAAAACCAAAGCGGAGGAGCCTCCTATCGCTCGCAGCAGCAGGTTTCCTCTTGGGACGAGGTCAATCAGGCTGCGGACGAAGGTGGAGAGGACCCAGAGGCTTACGGAGACAGGACGGACCTTTCACTCAGTCCTCAAGAGATTGAAGAATTCGAAAGGTTAACGACCCGCGTCGTCAAGGTGCTCGATGCGTACGCTCAAGATCGCGCGTCCAGTGCCAGCAGAGGCTCTACCAGACCTACTACCCCCGCAGGCAGCGGCTACACGACACCCTCCTTCGGAGCCGGCGGCGGAGGTTATGGCTCCGGAGCCTCGGCCGGTCCCGGTTCAGCCTACGGCCCCACACAGGGTCACGGCAGCAACGGCGGCGTCCTTGGTCAAGGTCCATTCGGAACAGGGCCTTACTCGGGACCGAACTCGAACGCCGGCAGCCGCTGGAACAGTCGACCACAGACTCCCTCTGGTGCCGGTTGGAAGAGATGATCCACTGACCAGCACTCGCTTCACAGCCAAACCCGCCGATGATGGGACTGAAAGGCTATGGCGTGCGCAAGGTCAAAGAGCGGATGCCGAAGAGGAATGGGAATGGGGCGAAGTTAATTTTCTTTTTGCGAGGGGGGGGGGGGGGGGAATGTGTCACTGATGCGACTGAAAAGTTGAGAAATGAGAGTGAAGGGTCCTTGGATCATCCCACTTCCCTGGTCCCTCTTTCCCTCGTTCCCCATCTCTCTTCCTTCTTCGTCTTCCACCGCGTCTCCCGCTCCGTACGTCTTGTCTCCCTTCCTCCTCTTCGTCGATCAAGAGGAGAGACGGGAGCAGGGTCGAGAAGAGAAAAGAGGATCAAGTGCGTGTGTACATACATATATACAGGTTGACAAACTCGCAATTCTCAAGTTTCAAGTGTCATCCTATCTTCACTCTTCACTTTTCTTTTTCGATGAGCTTTGACATCTTTGACGAGTACGATTGGAGTTTGAACAGGGCAGAACAAGCTCTCCCCGCAGAATCTGCAAGAGAATCCTCGGAGTAGGCTGCAGACTTTGACGCGGAGCCTTGGCCGAGCTTGGCTCGGGTCAAAATCCTTGACTGTCTGCTGACGCCTCCTCTGACTGCTCTACCACCTTGAAGTGATGTCTGTCAAGGAGCACGGCTATGCCTTACCGTAAGAGAGAGGAGTTGATTCGAGGGTAAAAACAGAGGTGAGGATCGGGTTGTTGGGGTCGTGTTGGGTCGGACTCAAACTTTAGCACCAGCATTTTGGAGCCGCTAGATTCGGCTTCCTTTTCCAGAAACATTCTTCATACTCACGTCCTCTACCCCGTTTCCTGACCTTCTTGGCGGAGCTGTTCGCAAGAGGAAGCGGGATTTGGAATCGCTGCTGCCTGGAATTCCTTCGGCTCTCGAACCTTTTGATCCTTTCCTGGACTCCATCTGAAGAAGCTTCGGGTTCGGTAGTCGTCGTCGTGTCCTTCTTCTTCGGATCCCTGACAACTTTGCTAGATTCCCGTCTCAAATGAAAGGTGGTTTTCCCTCCCTTCTCGATCCTTTCTGGTTCATTTTCGTAGAGGTTTTTACAGTTCGAGGTGTTCGAAGAGGAGGTCGAGGAGAGCCTTTTCGAGATCCGAGAGGCCCTGTTTGCGGTGGATTTGAAAAGGCTTGTCGATGAGGTCGATCTCCTCTTGAACATTTTGATCGAAGGAGATGCTTGTTCGGAGGAGATGCACGTTGATGCTTGAAGTCCACTCCTTGAGGAAGACTGGAACGTGCCCTTGGTCTCAAGAGAAGGGTTTTGACCAGATCCTGAGAGGCTTAGCCGCTCAAGTGATTGGTGCACGACACTGTCAATCCACTCGGCGGAGTCGAAACATACATCGTTCGAAGCAGGAGACAATGACCTCTGTCGGGTCGGATGCTTCGAGGCTCCGATACCGAGACTGGATGCCAAAGGTTTGGCCTCCATTGTCGTTGTCAAAGACAGAGACAGGGGTGACGCATCCCAGAAAGATGGATCGAGATTAACATTTTTGCTGGGAGTTTCGATATGGATCTCGGGACTCTCGCAGATGGTGGGCAAATCTTGTTGCTGTCTTTGTTGCGCTGGCAGCGACTTTTGATTGAGAATTGTTGCCCAGCCGAAACCTTCCTCCGGTTTCGTTCCATCGCTTGAATCTGCCTCAGAAGAGGCCGTTGTTGGTGGAAAGGTGAGCAAGCTCTTCCTGGATTTCGAGTGGAGGACACTTGACAAAGATCCGAAGGATGACTGGCTCTTGTGGCAGGTCTCGTCCGTGCTCCGTCGAGAAGTAGAATTCCAATCGCAAGTGCCCTCCTCTGTCAGCTCATCCAACGTCTCAAGCGGGACGAATGGAAACTGATGCCGGTAGAGAGTCAATGGATCAGTGATATCCTCGATCCGAGTGGGAGAGGAGACGTCATGACAAACCTCTACTTCTTCTTCTTCTTCTTCAGCAGCAAGCCCTTGCACACCAGGCAAGTCCTCTCCCTGGGCGCCACATTGGAGAAACAAAGTCCCATGCCTCTCGGGAGTGGGGTCTGGTGAAATCGCTATTTCTTCAGAGGGAGCACTGCTCAGCAGGCTTATTGACCCGAGGGTGATGTCTCGCTGGTGACCTCGGCTGGTACCACTGTTCTTGCTCAAGTCTGACAACTCAGAGCTATGGTCTTCATCTTTGTAGACTTTCAGTCCAGGGTCAGGAATGTTTCCTCGCTCACTCTTGCCCCTTGCCTCCGAAAGTCGACCCATACCAAAACGATAACTGAGACTCTTTATCCGCTTTTCTTTGCTTGAATTAGACTGGTTTCCCAAACCCAAAACGTCGGCCAGATAATTCTTTCCAATAGCGCTTCCATCTCCCTCGATCCCTCTTGCTACTCCGACAGATTCATCCGACGTGGAGCTCATATCGTGATCTTGCTCAGATCTTTGCTCGATCCGCGCCTTTGTCCCTTCGTTGCCATTTTCGGGCGGATTTTGAGCGACATCGAACACTTCGGAATTGTGTTCTCGAGGAAACAATAATCTCGGGCTCACTTCAATGCTACTGCTATGACAATGAACTCGTGGCATCTCGCCTTTGGGCCCGACTTGAGACTGCGTGAAGATTGAACGCTTCCTGCTCTCGTCGTGGGAGGAACCGCGTCGATGAAGACTTAATCGTTTGTACGCAGGGAAGAGCGGGGTTCGTTCTGCTTCCTCTTCGAGAAGAACAGGAGTGACAGAGCGCCCTGAGTCTGGCGTGGAACATCGCGAGCGATCAATACTTGGAATGCCGACGGACACAACATTATTTCTTTGACAATTCGGTTTTAGGCGAGGTTGAAGATCTCTCTCATCCATGAGAGAACCATCGAGCAAGCGTGCCCCGGTAGAGCCCTCCAGAAAAGTTGAAAGCGGGACTTCACGGCTGGGATTGGAGGCTGCTTGGTCCATTTGATTCGGCGAGTGCTGAACATATGGAAAGATGCCTGGCATCAGCATTGCAGAGAGCTCTCCGATCGCTCTCTCTCTCGATGTCCGGTTGATCTCATTGGCTGAAGATCTCGGGCTCGCCTGTGACAAGAATTTTTGACCAAGGCGGGTATGTGGTGAGCCTGAAAGTGGGTGCTCAGAGCCGAGGATTGATCGCTGGTCTCTACTCTCGCACGTCTGCTGATGGTTTCTACCTGAAATTATGTCGTCACCCTTGGATGTCGGAAGAACCTCTAACCTTGGTCGCGGGGACCACAGAAGGGCCGCTGCTCGAAGAAGAGCTAGTCTGGGCTTGACCACTCGATCGCCAACAACGTCTCCAGCAGCCCAGTGTTCGTCCGCATAAGGCACTGTGGACGCCCGAGACATTGACCAGGCTGGCCGAGGTCCACTGCAGAAAACATGCTGAGGGTCAATAACATTAAGAGTCGATTCGCGAGGCCACATCAGACCAGGATATGAGCCGGGAAGAATTTCACAAGTTTCCTGGCTCATATCGTGAGCTCTCATGTCGATCGTCCCGGATGTCTCCTTCTTTCGCCTGCTCCGCAAGAGAGTGGAGTTTTGGATCCCAACGAAGCTGCACTTGATACCGTCGATGATGACGGCTTGAGCAGCCAGAATAGGGCTGGAAAATGTTGCCGACAGGCCCAAGAGCAGTCTGCTCGCTCGCGGAGCCCAACGTGGATCCTCTTGAGTGATTTCAAGTAAGAAAAATGGAAGAGCCAGACCCTGCAACAGCCTCAGCATTTCGAAAAGGCAGGATCAGAGAAAATGAGTCGACAAAAGGAAGGAACAGAGAGTGACGAGTCGCCATACCAAAACAGATGGTTGCTCACGAATGATGACCAGAGGCTCAGCAGAACAAAGCAAAACTTTGTATACGTTTTGTAGGCCTCCCTTCTACTGAGTCCCTGGTTGTTAAACTTGTCATGAATCACCGCGGGCGATACATGTAAAGCGACTTGTGGGGATGATTGTTCGCATACAGCTGAGTGTTCGTTTGAAACCTGCGGGTTGATCGTCGGAACAAACCCGCTTTGTCTAAGCCGAGTTGAGGAACTCTCCCTAAGAGGTCCAAAATTGCCTCTTGCAGCGGCCAATGCCGAAGTCTTAGGCCTCTGGTTATCATGTTCCGAGATGGCGAACTCTCCCTCGATGGCTTCCAAGCGATGGTTTTGGAGGCTTGACTGTGACGATATCATGAAACTAGAGGTCGCTGCTCCGCTGGTTATGCGAGAGTTTTCAGACCCTTCTGGGCTCGGATTTTTTGAATGGCCCACGATGTTATGTTCATGTGTAACCCGACCCCTAAAAGAAGAAAAGGTACCGTCGAAGTTTTGATCAAAGGTGTGATGTACCTCAAAGTCGCCCGAGACGCCACTATGCGCTGCTTGCTGGTTGTTGGTCGTGATATCCATCAGACTCTCAAGAGGACGAGCGCCGACAGGATCTAGCTTGCTCCTGATACTGTTCATATGATACATGTCCAGACTGCTAGGAGAGGTTGAGTGCACCATGAACTCCGTCCCTTGCCCTGACCCATACGTTGCCTGAGCGCCCTCTGTGTCGCGCCCAGCAAACCGACTAGGAGGACGACGATGGCTGCCAAACGTAGAACCATTGATTGCGAAAGCGTGGCAGTGATGTCGTTGTTCGGCACGGAGAGGCGGCCCAAACTCCATGTTTGTTTCGTCGCCAGTGATCATGGCACCGACGCTCTCACAAATTGATGGGACCGATTCAGGTTTGCTCGCGCAATCCTCGCTCCTTGCGAAGTGTACCGCCCGCATGAGTCCCAAGCAGCAGGCTGTGGCAAGGAGGGTAGAGACAGAGTTCAAGACGACGACCGATGTTGCCACGACGGTTATCCCGAAGGCAACGTGTGAGAGACCTTGGCCCTGAAATACGGATACGGTCACGCCAGCCAGCGCAGAAATGACGAGGATGGATAGAAGAACGACGAGGATCAGGGAAGAGGTGCAAGGGTCTTTGCCGGAAGAGGCCCATATTTTGCGATGGGTGCAGACTAAGCTGGCGCACGCCATGATTGGCCTGAGGATCACTGCGAAACAAAGGAAAGCTGCTGAGACTGGGTCATGAAGAGGCGAGGATGGGCGCTGGGTCCTGAGGGAAAAGAAGGGCAAGAGAGTGAAGAGAATAGCAACTGACAGAAAATCAGCCGTGGCGATGATGACTTGGTACTTCTGCGCCGGTAGGATGGGCCCGATTCGGACATCTGTACGTTCCCCGGCTACCTTCCGCCGTTCGCAGCAGCTGAGAAGGAAGCGCAAGCGATTGAAGGCTAGGCAGGGGAGGAGCAAGCGAGCAAGAATCCAGATAGAAGATACGAGGCTGAGAAAGGCCAGAGAAATCGATAGGTGTAGCAAACGATCAGTCATGTCTGTGTGCGTGTGTGCGTGTGTGTGTGTGTGTGTGTGTGTGTGTGTATGCGGTAAGGGATGTATGGATGAGAGGGTGGGATGGAAAGAAATGGAAGGGGTTGGAAAGGGAAGAGGGGAGGGGAGGGAATAGCACCATTGTGGGCAAAACAGAGAATCCAGATTCAAGCCAAGCCATGCGAGGAGGGCGGCCAAAATGGGGAAAGTCTCGAAAGGGAGGTAAAAAGGGAATCAGGGGTAGGAGCCTCGACTGGGTGAATATCAGCAAGCCAAGCGATTGGCGTCCAACAACCGAATCAGAAGTTGGAGGATCATAACGGCAAGCCACCTCTGTGTGTGTGGGAGAGGGAGGGAGGGAGGAAGAAAGAAGGAGAGAGAGGGAGAGAATGCCGCAAGCAGGGCTGAGGAAGTGGGCGAGGCGCGGAGAGGGCCGAAGGGAGCGCTTCATGTGAGAGTCGGTTGTTCATTTCATCTTCTTGTGGCTTTGAGCGACTGGTGAAGCCCGAGAGAGCAGGTGCAAACAAGCGAGGATTCGCGAAAAGCTCGAAACGTCTTGAAGGGTGGGAGGGTGTAGCGTAATGACTGGGTTCATCGCGGTCGGTGTGAGTGGCACGAGGAGCGAGTGAGAGAAAAAGCTGCGGGATAAGGAAAGAGGGGAGCGGAACGTGCAGTGACATGGTGGTGTGATGATGGCCATGGTGAAGGGGGGTGGCGGGATGGGAACGGAGGGCTATGAGCGGTTAGGGTTGGGTTGATGAAAGTCGCCATGGAGGCTGATCGAAGCGATCGGGGTGATTCAAACCAAGAGCGGGAAATGGTCCTTGTATTGTTGCACATCCTCATCCCTTTCCCTCGTCAGCTGTCACTACTCACCCATCACCATGCGTTGCAACTCGGTGGCCATTTCCATACTCTTTGTTGCGTCCTTGGCCCCAGAGTCTCTCTCTCTCTCTCTCTCTGCCTGTGCCTCGGTCCTTGTCTGTCTGTCTGTCTGTCTGTCTGTCTGCCTGCCTGTCTGTCCGTCTCTGTCTCTGCCTATGCCACTGTGTTGGTGTATGTGTGTAAGTGTCTTCGGTGTTCCTTCGCTTCCATCGTTGATACGGCTCGAGTTGGTTAGGTTGACAGCCGCCGCGGCAAGGTGCAGTGCAACGCAGTCCTTGATGTCCTTCTTAGAATCGAGGGTGGTGGTGACGCGAAAGGCTCGCACGTGACTTGCCTTTCAAGCCCCCCTCTTGCTTGATGGGGGTCATCACGACCAAGTCAGCATAGGGAAGAGATGAGTTGGTACTTGGAATACAAACATCAGTAGTTGTGAGCTCTCCTTCTTCTTCCTTCACCAGAGGCCTTGGTCGAGGGTTTGCGCAACCACCTGGATTGGCAGTGCCAGTGTCGATCCGAGTCCGATTGGCTCCTCCCTCCCTCTCCCTCCCTCTCCCTTTCTCCACCAATCGCAAGTGAGCCCAGCTGTGAGTGCGTGAGTGTTCTTTCAACCTACTTGTCTCGAGTGGCAAATTCACCTGATGTAGTGGGTGTGAGTGGAAAGTCATGATGAGCCCCTCTCTTGATCCATGGTCAAAGGTACCAGACCACGAGTCAGAAGGAAACAACCGCACGCTCTTCCTGTGACCATTTCTAGATGTCTGGTAAGGCATCGAATCTGCTTCACGTGCGATTCGAATGTGAGTTTACGCCTTGATTCCAATGTGAGTTTACGCCTTGATACTCAAAGATCTGTGTGAGTTGGAGCGTGCAAGCACAAGCAGGGCCCGATGTGCACGGTTCCAAAACCCAACACGACCAACACAGATCAGATCAACAGAGAGGTGCGGACACCAACAAACACACGCGCTCTCTCACCAAGAGACTCGAACGCTCACCACGTAGAAACAGGATCACGCATCACGAATCACGAATCCCACTCCGACTTGGATCACGCTGAGAGGAAAAGAGTGCAAGTGCAGGTGGAATCGAAAGGGAACCGGAACGGGAACCGGAAAGGGAAAGGGAAAGTGAGAGAAAAGGTAAAAAGATAAAGGGAGAGGAAAAGAAAAGAAGATAACGAGGGAGAGGGAGAGGCGGGAGTGAGTGGGCTGGATGTAGTGTGGAAGAGGAGGGTCGCTCGTTTTTCTTTTCTCGCTTTTTTTCTTTTTCTTTTCTCAGTCTTCCCGCCTCTCCACCTCTCCATCAAACCCACCTTGGCATACGCTCACACTCCCATCCTTGCGATCCTCACACCCTTAACCAAGCTGCACGGAACACTCGACTCGGACCGCATCATCCAGTCACACCTCATCTCGAAACATGGGAGAATCTAGAACCGAACTCATCAGCTGGCTGAACGACCTACTCTCCATCGGCTACACCAAGGTCGAGCAATGTGGTAGCGGTGAGCTGACCGCGGCGGTTCCACGACACCCTCCTCCCCCTTCCCGCTTCACCTATGCTCACACCTCCCTGCCTCTCTCTCCTTCCCATCTCGCTCAATTCGCTTCCCCGCTTTGATCAGGTGCCGCCTACGCCCAAGTCATCGATTCCATCTACGGTCAGTCTTCCACCCTCGCTCAACCTCGAGGCCTCGCCGCCCCCTCCCCTTCCCCCTCTCAACACCAACCACTGACAAGCTTCCCCGCTCCTCACAACTCGCCGCTTCCCCGAACTCTCCCCACCCTCTCCCATCACAGGCAATGTCCCCATGTCGAAGATCAACTTCTCGGCAAAACATGACTACGAGTTCATAAACAACTACAAAGTCCTCCAAGACACGTTCAAGAGGAACAAGATTGACAAGGTCAGAGACACTTCCTTGCAAATCGACCCTGGTACAAACCATCCCCCCTTGAGCTTTCCCGGTTGGAGAGCGATGTGGTCACCTGACCCTTCCCCATGTTCCCTCCCTTCACACCTCCTCCTTCTTAAATCCCTCCCCTTGAAACAGCCGATCCCGGTAGACAGGCTCGTCCGGTGTAAGATGCAGTAAGTCATCCGATCCATCAGGGATCCCAGTTCACAGAGCCACTCTTTTCAGCTCTTGACATTCTCTCCCTCCCTCTCTCCCTCACACACACACACGCACACACACACACACTCTCTCTCACGCACACACACACACTCTCTCTCTCACTCTCTCTCTCACACTCTCTCTCAATCTCTCTCTCACTCTCTCTCTTTCCACGGGTTTCACCTTTGCTGCAAATCTTTTAAGGGACAACCTGGAATTCCTCCAATGGATCAAAAAATTCTGGGACATCAACTATCCTGGAACGCCATACGATGCCGAGGGAAGGAGGGCAGGCCAGGCAGCTGCGCCACCACCATTGCATGGAGCCGTCACTGTCGGAGCTGCTCGGGGCACCGCTTCAAGGGCTCCTCCTGCCTCCAGAACCACCGGCGCGGCTCAAACCAGGAGGCCGCTTGGAGGGGCTCCAAGGGCCGCCTCGGCCTCCGTTCCAAACGAGACCATTCAAGCACTGACCGCTCAGATGGACGAGATGAAGGTCAGCGTCGACAGCTTGGAGAAGGAGAGAGATTTTTACTTCTCAAAGGTAAGTCGTCATGCTCGCCATCCCACCTAAACGACCAAATGGTGATGTGTTAGCTCTCTCACGATGCTGATCAAGCTCGAACGAACATGGCCACAGCTTCGCGATATTGAAATCATCGTGCAAGAGCGCCTCGCAGTCATCGGGGATGCTCAGGAGCAAAGTCCTGAGGCCGAGAGCGAGACTCTCAAGCAGATACAAGCCGTACTGTACTCGACAGAAGAAGGATTCGAGGTACCTGAAGGGAATGAGGTGAGTGAGAGGCAAGCCTCGGATCATGGAGCGATCGCTCTCAAAGGACAGTGCGAAAGTCCCATAGAGAAAATGGTGATACCGTTCGAGGCTCACGCTACCTTGCCTGCTTTTTGAAATTCCAAACCCCCTCCCCCCCCCCTTTCTCTACTTCTGATCAGCCACCACTCGACGAAGAGGAGACTTTCTGATTTATTATCAACTGGCCTTTGGTCAGGCCTCGCTGGGACTGTGAGGTGGAAGGAGAGTGGGGTTGGATTGCGCATTTTGTTCGCCCACCTTGGGATGATTGTGAACTGCTTCGTGTTGCAAACAGACCATCTAAAGGAGCCGGTCAACATCATCACCCAGTGTCAGCATGGTCGTGAAATCGCGTGTGAGAATGCGGAAGCCTTGATTCCATCTTCTTCTCAAATGGCATTAGGGATGTGACTTGCCTCAGCCTTCCTCATGTTCAACTTGCGAGGTTCTCAGCGTGAATTTGTTTTGCCGGCGATCGCTTTTCGGGAGTACATTTTCGCCTTGATGCTCACTTTCCCTGTCCAGCTCGTCCTAATGACTTGCGAACAAGCCATTAATGTGTGTTGGCGATTCGACCTCATCTTGCTGCTTGCGTCAGGCCATCGTCTCAGATGACATCGAGTAAATATTATTTTTTTCGTTGGTGAGAAACCAACCACCCATGCAACGACTTGCCGGCCGAGAGATGCCTTCCCCCCCTCCCTACGATGGATTTCCAATCGAGTTCCGGTAAGCGGACCGAGCTGCCCGGGAAGGGGGGTTCCTCCTCCGACCATCGGTCTGCCGCTCAGATCTTCTCTCATCCATGTTGCTTTCACTGGTTCCCGATCATCCTGCTAGCTTCCCTCTCAACCTCCAAGTCGAATCCTCTTTTTAGCCTCAATCTCCGAAGATCCTTATCGCCATCTAGCCAGCAAGGTCAAGCTTTCCTGTCGTGTTGGGCCGTTCTTGCCGTCAGAGGAGGCGATCAACTTCCGCGAAGCCCAACGAAAGTTTGAAGAAGAAGGATTCATCCACACCCTCCTTCTTCGTTACTGAAGGCTCTCCCATCACAATCAAGGTCGATCTGGGTCCGCTTCGTGACGCGAACGTACTGTCGGACTGTCGCGTTAGTTCGATCGGTCCTCAGTGAAGGCCAAAGTTGATCATTATCAAAGTGAGCGTAAGAACGAAGACATCGAGAAGGGAGGCTCCGGCGTCTATCAGCTGTCATGTCTCCCTTCCCTTCAACTGTCGAAAATCATTCCGGTGAGCCCCCTAGGAAAAGATTGAAAGCGCAGATTCAGGAGTATGGGTCTGGAAAGGTTGTGAGCGGCTCTGCTACAGTGGGCGACCTGGAGGGAGAAGGCTCCGACATGGAAGACCAAGAGAGCTCGAACCCAGCTCCTCCTGCCGGAGAAACCAAGGACGGAGAGAAAGAGAAGAAAGTTTCTTGCTTGCCCTGTAGGGACGCCAAAGTAAGTCATTTCCCCGTTCAAAGCTACATTCCAGATCCTCCCAGTCAAGCGCCTGACCCTTCAATTCAATCCTCCCAACCCTCCCTTTCAGGTCAAATGCATCCCTTCCGATTACGGAAAGTCATGCCAGCGTTGCATCAAGTTCGAAAAGGAGTGCATCATCCAGTACCATAAAAGGGGACGCAAACCTGGTAAAATGTCAGTAACGAAAGCAGGTTCTGGCTCAGCGGGGGGATGGGGGGTGAGACTGATATTCACAACTAAGCAATCATCCGTTTGGTATCGACCTGCAGTAAGCTTCAGCAGATCCTCAGACGATTGGAAATTCTGGACCGGACGCTAGCCGAGATCAAGACACTGAATGAAGATGTTCAAGATCAAGACGCAGAGAGCCTTGTCAAGACATTGATCTGGCAGCTCCACCGTTCAAAGTTCTTCTCAAAAGGCTTCAAAGCCGATAGAGCGCCAGCCATGTCCAAGTCACCCAGTTCGGCTCTAGAAGGAGAATCTTCCATGGACAACTTGGAAGGGGGCGAGCCTTCAAGGTCTGTGAGTCGGACACGGGCCACCATGACTCCTCCATCCTGGGGACAACAACGTTTGAATGAGAGATCGTCTCCAGGGAACGATCCTATGTCGAACGAAAACTCGCGCCTTTCCGAAAATCGCCCAAGCAAGATCAAGAATGAACGGTTGAACTTCGCAAGGGATTTCAACCTCCTTGTCGACATTGAGGATTACGATTCGGTCTCGCGGGTACCGGAAGAAATCCAAACCCTCTCCAACCCTCTAAAGCTACTTGCTCAGGCCACCGATGACACGCGAGATCGCGATCTTTACCGGAATAAAAGCTTCAAAGGAGACGTCGGCAAGGACGAGATTACTGGATCGTCAGACCCATACCTTGAACCGGACTTGCTGAAGTCCCGCTCAAAGGAGTTTGGCGCAAAGTCGGATGCTAAGCCCACCGATCGAGGCGTTGGCTGGGCCAACACCTACTTCGCCCGGGGCGCCTTTCATCCAATCTATGACAATCGACAAGAATTTGATCCTATAGACCAAGGTCTCCTGACGGTGTCGAAAGCGGAGAGGCTCATCGATTCGTTTTACAAGAATTTTCATACTTTCATCAACATTTTCGACCCGAACCTTTCCACGATCACGTACATAAGGAAGCACTCGGCATTCCTCCTGACCGTGCTTTGCTCGGTCGCTGCAGATTTCGAGACCGATCCAGAATTGCAGGATGAGTCGGCCCAGCTGGCACACGACCTCCGCGATCACGCCACTCAAATGATGCCAGCACTGTCCTGCGGCGATTACAAGAACGTCGAGATGGCTCAGGCCTATCTCCTCCTCGCCTCGTATCAGCCCATGGCAGAGAGTGCGATGAGCGATCAGACGTGGACCTACCTGGGCAACGCGATACGGATAGCCACAGAGCTCGGTTGCAACCTTTGCTGCTACTCTTACTCAACTCCCAAAGGGCATCGGCAAGAGCACTACCAGCGCCAGCTCAGAAACACAGAGCGGCTGTGGATAAATCTGTGGATATTCGAGAAGACGTTGTCCTCCCAGACTGGCCAGCGCTTCCACCTCGGCGAGGACGGCGTGATTGCTACGTGCGCCAGGTGGCACCAGCAGGAGTACTCCCTGCCCCAGGATGAGGCCCTGG
Organism: Violaceomyces palustris; assembly: GCA_003144235.1. Lineage (NCBI taxonomy): Eukaryota > Fungi > Basidiomycota > Ustilaginomycetes > Violaceomycetales > Violaceomycetaceae > Violaceomyces > Violaceomyces palustris. Next base: position 55,118 of record KZ819683.1, on the reverse strand, counting down.
TCGCCTTTGTAGAGCTCCGGAGGGTCATGGCCAGGCACTCGGACCATTTCAACACGCACATCTTACGGTCTCTGACCTCAAGGCTACCGAGCAGAACTGATGAGGCGCGATCCGGAAACTCGCCGCATGCTTCTGCATTATCGAGTCTCGAGGCGCAGCAGATAGTTTTGCAGCTCGACTTTTTTCGTTCATCGGTCCACATGGATCTGAAGAGGTGGGAGGAAAAGTGGCTGAGCGACCTCGGGACGGACGTTGCCGACCCGACACCACTACAAGTAACAGGTGCTCTTTTCCTCAACTATGCTGCCCTTGTCACCTACTCGCTTCCTCTACCCATCAGGTATCCGGCGGATGTTTCCAACGAGCTCGAGCATCTCTTCAGGCACTGTTACGGGACCTCGACGGGATACATGAGCGTTTTCGTCGATCGATGCCAGCGCGGGATGATGTCTAACGTTACGAATGGGATGGTCGTCTCTGTCGCTTATTGCGCCGTTTTTGCCTTGGACGTGAGTAAGAAGCAAAGAGCCTCCTCATATGGTCCTCTCGAATGGTTGACGTATTCCAACAGCTCATGAATCTACCGTGCACGCACACACGCACATCACACGCCATCTTGGATAGCTTTGCTGCAAGTCAGAAATGCTTCCGTTCATCAGACCAGACCATGTCGAGTCGCTAGCACGGACGGTCTCCCGGCTGCTCGAGTCGATCGGTAACACGCCACCAAGCAGGGCGAAGAGGTCAGTCGCGAGCAAATACTCGGAATTCCTCTCCGCCGTCATGCAGAGGCGGAAAGGCAGCGGAGTTCGCGTGCAAAAGACGCCAACGAGCAACAATCTACAGGATGCCTTCATAGCTTCAACCGCCGGAATCAACGATCCAGCCAAGCCGACAGGCATCACCACGGCTACTCATACTAGAGGCCAATCGCTCGTGGATGACGAGATCGAGACTTGCTCGCAATCTCGACCCCCTCTGCAAAACGTTGGGGGATTGTCAGCCACTGACCGTCCGATTTCATCAAGCCCCGGCTCCATGCTCGAAACCCTGGGCCGTCTTTCGAAAACAGAGGTGGAACCGCGACCTCCGACGGGTCAAGGTTCTTTGATACCTTTGCAAAAGTTCAGCCATTCCACGGATCAAACCACACTTGGCGTTCCAGCGAGACAAAGCATGCCAGGTAGCCACCTTCAGAGCGCGAGTCAGACGAGTACGAATTCAGCCTTTCCTTACCCATTCGATCGAACGGCTCATGGGTTGGATGGTGATGCAAGCCGTCAAGCCGATCCGGTTGATCCAATGTGCGCAGCTCCACCCTATTCACAGGCTGGGGATGATGGAGCGCTCGACAGGCACTGGGCGTGGATGATGTCTGACTTGGACTTTTCCATGCTGGATGGAGGGGACCCTATTCTAGACCAGATGAGGCGCTGGTTGGGCTGACAGCTGGTGGCACATGGAGAAGCCTACCGAAGAGAAAAGATCACACGGCCTCGCTCTGTGCCTTTGCATTGATCAGATTGGTATAATAATAGAATCGTCCTTCGAGCGCAGGATTCATGATCCACGAGGTCAAGAGATTGAGGTACCCTGAAAGATGAAGTGCGACAGCCATTTCAGCAAGAGGTTTCAATGGTATGGAGTGGTCCAAGAGGTGTGGGGAGGGGAGGGGAGCGGGCGTTGCGAATGCAAGAATTGCTCTGCTCAAATTCGTAGATCCCAAAAAACAAAGAAAAAAAAAAAAAAAAAAAAAAAACAAGCAAATGACGAGAAAGGTTCGGGTATCGGGTATCTTCTAGTTGACTTTCCCAACGACTTGATCCATGGCCTTAGAAAAAAAAAACCATTGGGGACGACGATGCTGAAACCTTCTGAAGAGACGACGAAAAGACTTCATCCTTGTTGGTCTTTTGAGCGTCCAATGGCCGTGTTCGGATGGCGACCTTATGTCCAGGTCTTGACCGCAGTGCAGAAGCATGGACTTGTAGACGGTGAAGGCAGGGGTTACAGGAGATTGCCTTTGGGAAGGCAGGAGCTCGGTGGTGGTAAAAGCAAAGGAGGAGGAGATGAAACGATCAAGAGATCACGACTTTGTCGTTCTTGCCGAGAACGATGGACCATCTTTTGAAGCCCCATCTCCTGAGATAAACTAACTTGGGGACCAGGGTGTACTGGTGCATGGTGTGGTTGACCTGGATGTGAGGCATCTTGGGTACGGATGAGAGGCCCTCAGACTCGTTGGTTTGGTCCGATCGTTTCTTTTTTTTTTTTTCCTCCTTTGTTCTCTCTTTCCTAGGATGATGGCTGATGAACGAGTAGCAGCAGATGCGGCCAAGCCTAGCCAGGTTACAAGAAGGTGATCCTTCGAGTGAGGAACAAGGGGAAGGAAAGATGTGAGGAAAAGAGGAAAGAGGAAGGGCGGTGGGGAAGGAAGTTGGAACGAGGTCGAGTCTGACGAAACCCGGACATGGTCACTGATGGTACGACTTTATAGCTCGATGCAGACGATCACAGACGGGACTGAGACGGTGCTCAACCAGCACGTTTTCACCTTGACCGTCAACGTGAGATGAAACCTTCAAGCACGCGCTCCCGTCGCTGGGGCAGGGGAGCCTTGGACTTGGAGCGGGTCATCGGTTTTGACTCCAAGGGGGGAAAGAGGACGACAGAGTCGGGGTCCTCTCCTGTCCGAGAGATGTTCTGGGTCAGGCTGTGCTGTTCCTGGATGAGCCGCGAATGAAATCGTGAACCGAACCTACAGACCTTGTTCCCCATCCCGTCCCGACATGTTTTCCTTTCGAGGCGGGAAAGGGGTCGGAGGGGGGGCTGTACTGGTAGTTGTCTGTGGGTGTGGCTCCTGCGTTGGGATCGCCTCAACCTCCCTTCGCCCATCTCTCCCTCTCCCTCTCCCTCTCCCTCTGCTCCGGCCAAGTCGGGTTCAAATGGATCCCGCGGCCGTTCCCCTCCCAATCACCCTCGCCCTCTCTCGCCCCAGTAAGGGTGACGATGATGGATTGGCGATTCGAGCCCTTTGCCTTTTTTTCTCTGAATCAGTGAGTTGCTCCAGAGACTTGCAGCAAAGTCACGAGTCTGCGTAGACGCTTCTTCTCAGCAAGCCAACACCAACCCACTTCAGATCCCCAAGTTGGCCGATACGAAAGCGGGAACCGCAGGGAAGAAAGGGCTTGAAGAAGGACTTGAACGCGAACCTCGTCGTCCCTCGTGGGTGGTGATTGGGATGAATGCTACCTCCTGGTTCGCACTCGACCGCCACTTTTCGTTCCCAACTCGGTCACCCCCACCTCTCTCTCTGTCCGTCTGTCTCTGTCTGTCTGTCTCCCTCCCTCCCTCCCCCTCTCTCTCCCTCTCTCTTCATCCTTGTTCCGTGTCCGTCTTTGCGTCAGTTCGTACAGCCTCGTGAGCATACACCCTTGTTGCCCATACAGTCACCAGTGCGAGTGCGAGTGTGTGCACATCCAATCGTGAATCATCAATGTACCATGCATCCGGCCCCCATACGCTCGGCTCTCGGTTCCTTGGCCCCTGTTGCGAGTCGTCCGTGCCCAAGATTGTAGAGGGAAACCAAAGGTGGGATTAAAGTAGGAATTCAAAACAAGTGGGGAGGGATACTCTGTAGCTCTCACTCACCCTCCTCCGGCTCCCCTCTCTTCCCCACCTTGAGCTTGTGAAAGCTGAGGCGATGGAGACATCACCTCCCAACCCCTCTTTCCTCCTCTGCCACCCTCCCTGCATTCATATCCCTGATTCACCGACTTACAACGCACCTCTCAAACCTCACCTCTCACTGCTCACCCCCCTCCTCCAACCCGGGCTAGATCCAAGCCCTAGCCGTCTTTCTCTTCTTCATCAGCCCGAGGCCCTTATTTCCTAGCCTCTCCCTCTCCACCCCCAATCCAGCAACTCGGTTCGGTTTCGGTTTCCATTTCCCAGCGCTTTTGATCTTTTCCCCCTTCGATCCTTTCACATCCCGAGGCATACGAGTGATATCCACGCTGGCGAAGGAGCTAGGAGGAGGGCGGCGGGAACGGTGGGCAAGTGGGACGACAACGGAACGAAGGGTGCCGCCAAACGCGGTTGGCGCTTTCGAATCGGCAGAGGAGCCAGTGGCCTGACTGATCAAGCATTCCAATGTCGACCGACACCATGGCCTCAAGGTCACCAGCTCATCCAAGGCTCAAGCCACGTTTGTCACCAAAGGCAGTGGCTCGCATCGAGTCGCTCATGTTGCCAGCAGCCAAAGCCTACGTCCTGGGCTACGCCATGGACGTCCTGCCTGCCATCCTCAAGGCCCTCCTGCGCTTTCTGGCTTTGGAGGCCAAGCGGATTAGAGTCGAAAGGGCGAGGGGGAGAGAGGAGATCAAGGCCAATCCTGAGAATCGAGAAGAGAAGCTGAAGGGCTTCCTTTCACACTTGGGCCCCTCGATTCTTGGAGTTCCGAGCCTTCTCAGGGCTGTGATGCTTGCTCTCACTTCTGCCCTGGGGCCCTCGGGCATGGCGTTGAGTTGCTTTTTAGCCATGGCAGGTTGGAGGATATCCGAGTCGCTCTTCTGGTGGCCAGTAGTCAAGTATTGGACGCTGCGTACGTCTCACGGAAGGACGGATAAAGCCGGAGACCAGCTCCTCAAGAGGGCCAGGGTGGCAGCTACACTCATCTCCGTTTCCATCTCCTCCGCTGTTTCGCTTATGGCGCTTCAACACAGCTGGATCTCAGCTTCGCAAGCATCATCAAACAAAAGGATCAAGGGCGGACAATTGAAACCCGTTCCTGCTGTCGAACACTTGACGATCGATACCGACTCATCATCGTGGATACCCAAGGCCCTCCGCTCTCCTCTCTTCAACTTCGACCGACTCAGGGGCCCACGCAAAACTTCGAGACCAACACCTCTCGCACCAGGAGGCCATTTCCTTGCTCGCCTGACAAGTTTGACCGTCCCAACAAGCCCATCCGTTGGGAGAAGCCCTGGAGCTGTCAGCCCCAATCACACATACCCCCATTCACCCACCGAGACGAGGGCTCCTTCAATCAGCACCTCAGACCCACCTGATTCCCTGACCTCGGGGACCACTTTCCGCATTAATGCTCTTGGAAGGCCTAGCCCAACCATCGACCTTACTCTCTTCGCTCTGGTCCGTGGCTTGGACACTTTCGTAAGGGCACTTCCACAGCTACTCAAATCGGAATCTCTGAAGGAGACTGCCAAGGGAAAGGGGAAGGTTGCGGGCAAGAAGGGGGTTGCCGCCCAGGTAGCCGGCGCCCTTATCGATCAGACGGAGGGGCTCGTCTTTGTCGTGTGCTGCGCTCAGATCATGTGGTCCTGGTTTTATCATCCTGAACGGCTCCCTCCATCCTACGTCAAGTGGATCACAAACCTGGCAGCTATGGATGAGCGCCTCTTGATTGCCTTGCGATCGATGCGGTATGGCCAGCCACTCAGGTGGCAGTATGGAAGTCAGGATGTTACTCCTGCTGGGATTGATCTCTGCTGCTCCTTGTCAGAGCAGCTCGGTCATCCCTACGAGTGGGGCGACCCGACCCGTTTGCCTCGCACAGCGAACGAGGCGCGAAGTATGCTCCAAGCTGCGAAGCTGGAAAACGCCAAAGCACGTACCATGGGTCAGGAGGTGATCAGCGATCCCCTTCGAGGGGGAGAACCAGGCTTCGTCTTGGCTGGCGCGGCTGGCCCCAGAGGCCGAGGCGAGATGGGAGGCCTGCCCTGTGAGATCGTCCATTGCGGCGTTGGTGGTGCAAGCTGCTACAAAAATGCGGCTTTGAGGTGGCTCAGGGGCTGGAGGATGAGCATGGCCATCTACGTTCCCGTCCATCTTTTGCCAAGGCTGATTTTCAATCCAAAAGGGTTCTTGGAAAAGCCGATAGAAAACGCGCTCAAGGTCCTGGTCGGATCCGCGCGCAGTGCAGCTTTCTTGGCTACTTTTATCGTTGGAAATTGGTGAGTTTGCCCGTCCCGGAGCTTTCTTGCTGGCTCATTGCTGCATTCCTCTCTCTAATCTCAAGCGCGTACCACCCGCAGGTTCCCCATATGCCTTGCGAGAACCGCCATCCTTCCGAGGCTTCTTCCCAACGTTGATTTCAGGTTTTGGGATTCCGGTCTCGGGCCGCGCTTGGGTAGCATCGCCTGCGGTTTTTCAGTTTTCATAGAGGAGAAACGCAAACGTGCAGAAATGGCTTTGTACGTCGCACCTAGAGCTTTGTTCGCTCTTGCCGAGAGCCTCATGCCAGGTTGGCTTAGTGAAGGGAGAAGAGGCGCGCTGTGGGCCGAAAGGTGAGTTAAATGTGGTCTCCCCTCTACCCCCCTCCCCCACTCTCTTCCTCCTTCCGTTTATCACAGTTCATCCGTATTACAGGATTCGGATTGACTGAACCTCGTTCCGTTGCTTCGGCTCCAATGTTCCAGGTTCATCTTTGGTTTGAGTGTCGGCATTGTTGTTACTGCAGGAAGGTACAGGCCTGACCTTTTGCGAGGGATCACATCAACTATGGGATGGGTGGTAAAGCCTCCCTCAGCCAATTATGGTCCACATGTCTCTCGGAGACAAGGGCGTTGAAGGGGATCTTTCCACAAGGCACCATTATCTCCCAACATGCTTAACTCTTAAACTCGATCTGTCATCCAGAGCTGGCGCGTATGCGACGCACGCCCAAGGCTGAGAAGATCGCTCAAGAATCGAGAAAGATTAAGATCTCTTCTCCGAGCTCTTAACATCGAAAATTTTCCCACATGACTCGTTCTCGCTTGAATTTCTCAATCGATTCTGCAATCGACGCTGTGGTACCATACCCTGCTGCTGTCTTACCTTTCCGGTTCTCACCTTCTTTGTGAAGGGAGACTGCGCCCACACGCCCACACTTTGACATGGGCAAACAACAGGGAGTTCCTGCTCGCGTGTCTGCCTGAGAGCTCCATTCCAGCCGTGGATCAAAGCAACCCTCGATCGTGAGCATCGGTAGCTACGAACTTCTTATCTTGTGATCATTTCTCCACTTGCATTACAAAAAAAAATGGAAAAAAAATTACCAGAACAAGAAATCCCAACTTCACTTCTTGACCTTCTCCCTGCACATTTGGAAACGCGAGGTTGAGTGAAAGGATAAAGGCGACAGAGGAGGGGATAGATTTGGGGAGTCAGTAAAGGTAAACTGGCTTTGGGCGACCTCCCAAGTACTCACAAAAGCTCCGGAACAGCTTCGTAGAGGTCAGCAACGAGGCCGAGATCAGCAACTTGGAAAATGGGAGCATCGCCATCCTGTATCATTAAAGATGAAGACTGAGTGAGCTTGCAAATTGCGAGAACTTCCTGCCGAACGTTTCCTCCCTGTCGCTGAATCGCAAGCCTCTTTTGACTCCGTTCTCTTGTCACTTGGGACATCAAACTCACTTTGTTGATCGCAACGATGGTCTTCGAGTCCTTCATCCCGGCCAAGTGCTGAATAGCTCCGGAAATTCCAATGGCCATGTAAAGCTCTGGAGCGACAATCTTTCCAGTCTGACCAACTTGAAGGGCATTGTCAGCGTAGCCTGCGTCGACGGCGGCCCTCGAGGCGCCTACTGCGGCATTGAGTGCATCAGCGAGGGGCTCGATGTACTTTCCGAAGTTCTCAGCCGATTTTAATGCTCTGCCACCAGAGATGACCCTCGGCGCCGTGGCTAGGTCAGGACGGGAGGATTCGGCAACCTTTTCCTCGACGAATTCGGTGAGCGCTGTGGGCGAACCGTGGACAAGAGAGATCAAAAGGAAAGGAAATCATTCAGCTACGATACGGAGGGGAAGGTCAAGGATTCAACGATCTGCTTCTTACAGGCAACGTCAGCGGCCTTGACCTCCTCCTTTGGACAGTCACCACCCTCAGTAGGGGCTGCATCGAAGGCTGTGCCCCTGACAGTGAAGAATTTCACCTTGTCGGAGCTCTTCACTGTTGCGATCGCGTTCCCTGCATAAATTGGGCGAACAAACGTGTCCTCGCCTTCCAGGCCGATAATGTCACTGATTTGAGAGGTGTCAACAAGTGCGGCAGCACGTGGGAAGATGTCCCTTCCAACGGCCGTGTGTCCTGTGCAAACATGGGTGTACGAGTTGGAATCGACTAGGGACTTGATCAGTGGTGCTGCGGGTTCGGACAGCAGTGAAGCGAAGTCGGCATGCTTGCTGTATAGGACCTTAGTGAGGCCGGGTATCCTTTCGAGAGAAAAAAAGTGGGAAAGAAGCAGACATCCGAATATTTTTTTGGGGAGGGGTCAGTACATCTTACTTGTCAGAAGTAGAGAGAAGCCGAATGAGTCATCCCACATCCCAAGAGCTTCCAGGAAGAGAGGGAGGAGAGAGGCCCGGGGGGGGGGGGGGTTGTTTGATCGACCTACTTTGTTGCCTTGTCTGCAACTTGCTCTACTTCAGACTGCGAGCCAATGACCAGGCCATGGATCTCGCCGCCAAGCTTCCTCGCGGCGGTGAGGGCGGACAGAGAGGCAGGATTGATGGCACCCTTCTTGTGTTCGAGGAAGAGAAGCGTGTTGGCCAAGTCGACCCGCGATGTTGAAAAGGTTCTTCTAGCAAGCAAAGTGGAAGCATGAACCGAAGATGTAGAGGCGCGAGCCAAACCGGGGAGTAGAGTGGCGGTCAACATTCTCGATGTCGTTCGAATGATATGGCAAGGAGGAAACGAAAGCTCTTTGCTAGTATGCGATGCTAGGTGGTGTCGAGGCTTTGGTCGTTTGAAGAGGGGAGGTGGCGAAGGGTGATGAGGACGGAGGTTGAGAATGGTGACAGTCACGGAAAGGTGGCAAAAAGAGAGGAGTCCGACTTTTGGCGAGTTGTCGCCGTTAGTGCCACCTCTGTATCCGAACCTTCACTGCGACGAGAGACGAGGAGGACGGCCAAAGCCCAGCTAACCGTGGCATTCAGAGTCACACCCATGTGATTCGTTTTGGTCGCGCATTACAACTTTTTATCATTCACTCGAATCGCGAATTGCTTTGCAGCATCCTCATTATATTCATAATGGTCGGTCTTCTTATGGCCCTCCTGACATCGATCCTTGACCCGGATTCAACCGGGCCGGCCAAGCTTACCTAATGCTGTTTGTTCATCTTCCCCGCGTCCAAGTTCACTCACCCGCGACGCAAGATCCGACGCATTTACACACAGACGCAGGAGGGGGAATGTCTCCCCCTCGATGGAAGCGAAGTAAGCAGCTGCAAACAAAACAAGAAAAAAAAACCCCCTTTGGATGCAGTATCAAAGTTTATTTGGATCCCATTCATTCAAGTCAAGAGAGTCGAGACATGCAAATCTGGCGGAGGGGGCAAGGGGAAAGGGCAAGGGGAAAGGGAAAGGGGATTGGGGGCGAGGGGGATTCAATCCAGCCTATGCTTCAAGCCCTTTTCTGTTTGGGCCTCGTTCCGGAAGTCATCGCCTTATTGGCGTTGGCTTTGATTCCCCTACCAATGTGACTCAGCATCGATTGCTTGCCAGCCTTCCGCTTTGACCTAGCCATGACCGCTCCGTCTTGCGAGACACGCGATGGAGCAGCGGGTCTCTTTTTTTTGAGACGCAAGCCTGCTCGAATTTCGATCACTGAGTCTTCATCCTCCCAGCCTTCGGTGGGAGACGGTTCGCGCGAAGAGGTTTCCGCCGTCTCGGGCTCTGGCGTTGAATTCGCGCTTGGGGTTGAGGGTGGCGGTGTGGGCGGTGTCTGCAAGCTCGGCACCACGACTGAGATGTGACCTCGACCATGGTTAAAGGCATTCGTAGCGCTAGATTTGCCTGCTGCTGAAGCTCCCTTCGTGCGGACACCGCCCTTAGCTTTTCCCGTCTGAGACGATGATATCCTTTCGACTTCATCTTGATCTTCGCTTTCCGCGATGGTTTCCTTCACGACCTTCTTCGAAGTGCTTCGTTGAGTACCTTTACCTATCGCCGAGGTGCTGACGGCGCGCTTCTTCTTGATTGGTGAGGCTTGTTGGCCGGAAGGGGTCTCGACAGTCGACCCAGTCTTAAGTGGCTCTGCCCTTGTAGGCCTTTGAGGAAGAGAGCCAGACTTTCGACCTTTCCTTTTGAACGCAGAGCGCTGCTCTTCCAGCGCAATTTGAAGAGGCGCCCAAGTGTGTTGGAGCACAACTTCTTCTTCATCCTTGAACTTCTCCCATTCCTGCTTGCTTGCTTTGGACAGAGTGGGGAAAAGGCCCAACGCGGCGCGCTGAAGATCTCCCTGCACCCAAACGTCGAAGACGTCCTCCCACTCACGCGCAGGAACCGGGAAATCGTAGTTGAGAAGGATTGTCCGGATGGGAGCATTCAAATCGTCTTCGTCCGTGTCCGAACCTTCCCTGTCATCGTCCGTCGAGGCCGCCCTCGCCTCTTTGCTGCGAGATTTGAAGCTTTGCTTCCGGGAAGAGTTCGTGTCCGAAGTCCCCACTTCAGAATCAGAATCGCTAAAGTAAACGCGATGATCTCGAGCATGGCATGCCTTGGCGAATTCTCTCACGATACGCTTAGTGCCCGGCACTTTCAGGCTTGTCCCGGCAACGATGAGCAGGTCGGGAGGAAGTGGCTTAAGACGAGCTGGGCGGGAAGATCTTCGCATCTCTTCCTCGACGGAATTGTTGAAGAAGGTCCCAGAAGGACCTGGTTCCACTTTTTCGTCGTCGTCGTCGTCGTCCTGCTCCTCCTTACCTTGGTCGGGAGGCGGTGTATCACCATCATCAAAAGCCGCTCGCAGAACTTCGTCCGCAGACTTCTGGCCCCCAAAATCACCGGCAGGGCTGAAGACATCTGTGGCCCCACCTTGGACTCCCTCCTCCTTCTTCTCGACCTTGATAGATGACTTGAACTCTTCCTGCCTGGCCTTCTCAGCCTGCTTCTGTTCCCTTCGCTCTCGGGCTCTGGTTTCTGCGGCACTTTCTGGCACGGGGGGCTCGAGAGGATCACGCAAACCTAGGATGTCCCTCTGCAAGCATTCTCCTACCCGTTCAGCACCATCGTTCTGCCCGCCGTACAAAACGACATCAACCTTCATTCGGCCGACACCCCGGGACCTCAGATTGTTTGCCGTCCGAACTTCGTCCGCAACTTCGCATCGGGGACATGGGACCGGCTGTCCCTCTCGAAGCAGCTCAAGGGGGTCTATGCCAGGAGGAAGACTGCCATCACCGTGGCTGTTGTCTTTGGCCACCGCTCTCCCGCTACTGAGGCTCAGCTTGTGCGAGCAAAGGGGACAAGTCAATGTGGACAAGGTCCCGTGTAGCGGTATCGTACGTGGGAACATCGGGCCAGTGGCTTGGCTCGCTTCGCTTTGGCGCTTGGCCCACAGCAACGCTGAATCCGACTTGGACCTCGACCAGTTACCGGTGCGACTGCCTAGACTCCCGCTGGATTGGTTAGCCTCAAGTCTCTTCCTTTTGCCCAAAGCCCTGAAAGTGCTAGTGCTATCCCCAGTCTCTCCGAGACCGAAGGTAAGGCCGGCCTTTTCCTCGAGGCCATCGATGTTCTGGGTGTAGATGCGCTGAAGCCTGCCTTCATTATCAAGCCTCTTGAGTAATCGATGAAAAATCGTTGGTTGGGCTTCATCAGCCAATCGTTTGAGTTCCGCTATCATGGCGTAGAACAAAGATGAAGTCGATTCAGACTGCGAGCGAAGGGAGAGAGGAAAGAGCGGAAGAAGAGGTGTAAGTTTGGGGAGGGGGGATCACGACGTCAGCGTCACACTGCTATTCAGTCGAAGCACACTTGACCCCGTAGATAGGAAACTCTGGGGACGACGGATGCTGGATCCATCTCCTTCTGCTCCTTAACGAATCCTTGCTCTGACTATTTATTACTATTATTTTATTTTTTGGATGAGGGGATGAGAACTCACATTGAACAAGCGAGCATCGAAGAGATCCTTTCCGCTGGAAAGCCCAGCCGTTGGGTGTTGCTCTTTGAGCTTTTTGAAAAGGCCGGAAGCAGATCGAAAGTCTGGGATGTTGGCTGGTGATGAGACTGAGATTCCAGCACCACAGATAACAGCAATCCTCCTTGCACCAGAAACGGCTTCGTACAAGCGACCCAGGTCCCTCTCCATGTCCTTAGTTGGTTTGCCAAAAGGAGGTAAGGGAACATCGATGGGTACCTCATACTTCAAGGCCTTGGGATCTTCACCTTTTGGGACTGACTCCAGACTGACGCTGTCAGGACTGCCAGATTGGGTCTTGCTGGCCTGCCTCGACGAGCGGCGAAGGCCCTTAGACGGGCTGCTGGAACGCGATCGCGAACCGCGGGAAATTGAGCTAGAACGGGAGCCGTCCTCCTCCTGACACGTTGGGAGATGAGGCGTGGGGGCGTTTGGAAGTGGTATGATAATCATGTTGGTGTTCGAGCTTCCGGATCCAATCTTGGATGAAGGTATCTAGTAGAAGAAAGAAGGAAACGACGACGAGTCTGGGTCACTAAACCCGTCAAGCTTGAACCGCGACAAACGAATGCCCAACGAGTGGGTACCCTAACTTTGGTCGGTCTGCTTTGCTGGCCAGGAAAAAAAAAACAAATGGTGCTCGGATGATTGGTTGAAGCGATGTGGCGCAGGAGGACGTGGCTGGGTGGGGTGGAAAGATGACGAGGATCGCAATTCAAAATGGCAAAGGCGATGCCAGGGTAAGGGCGAAAGGGCATGAACTTGCTTTTCGTGGAGCCCAATTCTTCACAACGACTGCGATCAAAGCGAGAAAGCGAGTTGCATGTCGTGGCGGAGGTCCGAAAAAGGTAAGGAAAAGACGTTGCAGAGGCCCCGAGATGAACAGGAGCTCGGTTCCCTTTGAAAACCTATTTGGATGATCGAGAGAGAAAGAGGGGAAGGGGGAGGGGAAGAGCTTAGGTAGGTATGATGAAGGTGAAGATCGAGGTGACCAGAATCAGCTGGGCGGGATATTTTTATTGTGGCCGAAAACAAGAACGTAGTTGGGCAGATATTTGATGGAAGGACGACAGCAATGTGGCAACCAGTTGGAGAACAAGACCTGGGTGGAAAGGTAGACGCGAAAGGGATGTGATTGGTGATGATTGCAAGATGAGCTTCAAGCAGGTGGTGGCTTGATCAACTGCAAGATTCACACTACTGCTACTACTACTCTCTCCCTCACTCGTCTTCAGGTATCTTATTTCATGATGCTCAGGTTGGGTTCCGAACAACTCGGACTCGTATTTTTTTTGTCATTGTTTTCTTTTCTCTTTTTTCTTTTGGAAGTGGGCAGTCGTGTCGAGTTGCTTTCACCAAACACGAGTGCCTGCTACAGCTTTTGATTTCTGTCCTGGTTTCCCTCCTTGTCCTCTCTACTGACCGCTAGGACTCGCACCTGTGACTTGTTTCCTCAAATTGTTCTTCTCTCTCTCTCTCTGCTTTGATCGCAAACCACACGTTTGTGTTTTTTGTTGCTGCGACTCTTTACTTCCTCAAAGGAGCTCACCAAGAGCGAGTCGAAACGCTGCTCAAGCCTGAATCAAGACGCATGCAGACGGACAGCCTCGCACTCATCCTTGCGATCGCTGCACAAGCCCGATTTCGTCGATTCGATTCCTTCGACTCTATGGTTCCCTCCAGGTGAGGATGATTCTACCATAACCATCGACGGGAAGTCTGGTTCGAGTCAACTCGAAAGATCAGACGGTGGGGAGGGGATCGGAAAGGGTTTGTGTTCGTATTCACCGTGGCGACGAGAAAAGCAGGGGACAGCTTGAATCGAATATGAACTCAAAGCGATTTGTCTTGATATCATGGAGCAACAAATTTGTTCAAAGGCACGAGCGCAAGCCAAAATAGACTGACAAGGTCACAATCGAAAAGGGAAGGATCGATCATGAATGCTTTCGAGACCTTGACCCTTACTTGGACAGTATCAACGTAGAGTCACAGTCTATGAGTCTAGAAATGCGGCGAGAAAGTGACTTTCCTTTGTTGCCCCTTCCCTTACCTTCAAAATCATAAATCTTCTTTCTTTTGCCACGTTCAGATTTGGCAACTTCCTCATCACATGAGTACTTTCCACACTTTTTTCTATACATGCGTCTTACCTACCCATTTTCTAGAGTCTGTTTGTTCTTTATTAGAATTTTGCTTTTCCTTGACTCTCTCTCCCCCTCCTCTTTTCCTTTCTCCCTATTGTTTCAGCTTACACCGCAAGGGGGAAAAGTTGTCGAAGGCAAGGATCCAAAGGAGTCGCAATCCTGGCCTTGAGCGATTGGATCACATCCAGTTGGGACTAGAGACAGCGTTTGTGATGAGATGAGGTTGGAAGGACTCTTGGCTCGACGTCGCGCAAGTCCGCGACGCAAGTCGCGCTTCGCGACGCGAGTTTGTCTGTAGAAGAATCGTGTACATAATCCAGTCAATGATGAATGAGGCAAGCCTTTCTGCCCTTTCGGTAATCACTTGTTCATGCTTCAAGACATCACATTAACAAGGAGAGTGCTTTGTTTTCAAGGTACGGGGCATCTTATTTCGACCACCTCACGGTATTAGATCTATTCCAAAAGTTAAAAACTGAGGACATGAGTTACCTAGTCACCAACACGTAATATACTTTTATAAAAACTTAGAATTTTTGAGAATTTGAACTCGAGAATATGAAAAAGAAGTTTAATGCATATACTCTGTCTTCATGCGAACATAAGCTTCACTTCGGTTCTTGGGTTTTTAGGTTTCCTCTTTTATCCTCTTCGCGTTTACCCTCGTTAGGTCACGTGAGTTTCCCCGCAACTCCCTCCACATTCATGACTGGTGAGCGACTTCGTCAAGGACGGGGAAGGCGGCTGGGAGTAACCGGGCAAGGTTTGGGGATCATACCAAATTATTCCCAGGTCTAGCTACTTAAATGCCTGTGAAGGCAGCCAACACCTTGACCCAGCTTCCATCTCATATCTGATTCCGATACGATACCCTATCCCCAAACCGTAATCGCCTGCACCCATCCATTCACTCAACTTGTCAGTTTCAACCCACCATGTCGATTGTTGCCCGCAGAGCGAGGATCGACCTGAAGAAGACGGCCTTCTTCGTTTGGTGAGTCAAGGCTGGCGCTGAGAGTGAATACAAAGGTTGAATCTCTCCGTGCTCAAGACAACCCTGTTCTTCCAACCTCGCCATTCTTATCGCTCGGACTTTCGTCTTCCACGCACTGATATCTCCAGTGATATCCAAGAAAGGGTGAGTAGTCTCTTGGAAGCAAGAAAACATGTGCAAGCTCAACAATCAAGTATCGGATTTGATGCTGATGCCTTAACTCTGCGAACAAAACCCCGCTCAGTTCAAGTAAGTGCGGTACCAAGCAGTCGCTGTCGTTCCTTCTCTTGTCCTTGGGATCTCGTGGAGAGGAGCTGAAATCATGATTCATCGGCCAAACCCCATGCTTCCCAAGGACCGCTATCTCCAATTTCGATCATGTTGTGGCAACCTCTGCAAAGATGCTGAGGGCGTCCTCGATCCTGGAAGTCCCAGTCTTTACAACTGAGCAGAATCCAAAGGGTGAGTTCCAATCTGGTGTTCGGGGACTCTGAGCCAGCTGAAATGGGAGCTTTTTTTAAGGATCAGTGGACCACATTTCTCTTTCATCATCGTCAGGGGAATGAAAGATTGTTGGATTACAAGTGCTCATGCTGAACGATGACCTTAACTTTCTAAAATCACCCTTCATTCTACTATCTAGCCCTAGGTAGGACGGTCTCACCCTTGAATGAATTGATCGCAGAACTTCCAACGCTTTCGTCGAAGGCTGTGTTCCCAAAGACAAGGTTTTCGATGTTCATACCTGGAATCACGGATGAGTGGCTCGAGAAAGCGGGACCTATCGAGCACGTGGTGATTTTTGGCATAGGTGAGTTGGTCAATTCGTGCGAGTTCTGTATAGGCGCTGACAACTGCCATGTTATTTCCCCAACCATGATTCAAGAGTCGCATGTCTGCGTCCTGCAGACCACGTTGGATTTACTTGAGAAAGGTACGATCTGGTTCTTTGCTGCTGCCGAATGGAAGATCAGAATCTCTTCTTACATGAGATTCGAAATTGGGCGTCAGTTCGCACGATTGGGGAACATCCACTGAACGGTACCGAGAAAAAAATTTCACCTTGCCCTCGTCTGCAGGTTTTCAAGTCCATGTCCTCCGGGACGGTGTCAGCAGCTGCAACGATGGTGAAATAGGGACAGCCTTGGAGGTGAGAACGGACGCCTTGGGGTGAAGGAGAGATGGGAGATCATCTAATCGCCCAACGTTCGAATTCGTTCTCTCCACTATCCCCCCTGATTCCGCAGCACATGAAGGCCGCAGGAGCTCAAATCACTTCATCTGAGTCAATCCTTTTCCAGATGCTTGGTGAGTGCCAGCCCCGAAGACCTTGTGTTACGAATCTTCCAAATCTACGGAGCCGCTGAGCCGGCTCTTTACCGAATCTTTTTCAGTTGACTCTGCTCATCCAAAGTTCAAGGCAATCTCGAGCCTCATTGTAAGTTTCTGTCCGATTAGCTCCCAGCAATGAATCCATGTGCAGGTCCTTGCCCTGAGTTTGCTTCAGACCAATGGTCCTCTGATGAGCTTTCTTCTTGGTGAATTTGCACTGATCATCGAATCGTGGATTGAAAATTTCCATGTCCAATCTGCAGAAAGAAGAGAAGGAGTCGACCAAAGCCGCTGTCAACACACTCGGATTGGCAAAGTACTAGAGGAGGGGTAGACAAGTTCGACGTTGGAATCCCCCCCTTTACTTCCGTCTGGTCTGGTGCGAGCGGCATCCCCAGATCGTTGTTCGCCCCATATGCATGTAAGCTGAACAGTACATCACAGTACAATTGTATGTGACAGAAAGACGCCTATTTTGAAAGATGGCGGATTGGTTCTCCGTTAGGTAGAGAACTTCGCTGCGTGCGGGTCGTCTGTTATTTTCGATTGCATTCTTTACGATGGGAAAAGGAACATGCCTCCATTCGGAGATCTAAGTCACAGAGTGTGAGTGGTGACACTGGTGAGTGTGCATGGCACAGTGCAAGACCAACACAGCAAGAAATTAGGGCCTCGATTCACGGACTCGGGAATTCGTACTCGGGTATCGAGCAGAAAAATGAATGGATGCTCGGCGATGAGCATTAATCGAAATGAAATTCGTTGCGCATCATCCGGTGAGGCGTTCTGGGTGCATTGATGACGAGACAGAAACACTCGATTTTTTGGCTCGTATCCACCAGAATCTCCTTTCTCCACTCGTGACCTTTGATTCCCCTTTTTCTCGACGTCTGTGCCACTTTCCTAAAGCCCAGGGGCGATCAGAATCAGCGCGACCGACCTCATCCCCACCTAGCCATCAAGACGAAGCATTCATCATCACAGTTTCGATCCTCATCCTCTCTTTCCCAAGGTCGCAGGGGGGCAGAAGAGATCATTCAGAAGGACCTCAATCGTATCCGACTCGTCTCTGGATTCCCTGGATTCCAACTGCTCGCCCTACACTTTATCAGATAGTATACACAGATGGTGAATGAGCCCCCTATCGGATACCTTGAAAATACGACTCCATCAGAAAGAGGTCCCAGGCGCTCCGAATCTGGCTGACGAAGAGTTAAAGTTAAAGTCGGGGCTGTTAACGAAAAATGAGTGTAGGTATTAAACCCCCTGAGCTTTGTTCTGGAGAGGTCGGAGGCAACCATTGATATCCGTCACCGCCTTGCTTGACCCTTTATAGGTTGTCGCGAGGTCTATAACCCTTTTCGCCATCGATGTCTCGGCATCCATGGGTCGCCCTAGGACCGTATCAGAGTCCACATTCGATGCAGAATCAGCGACTTTAAGAGTGGGTGAAAGGCGAACCACGGATCTCGAATGGGTCACTGAATTCGTCTCCGCTAAGATTTCGGAAATCGTAAGTCCAAATGTCGGCGAGCGTTGATCAAGTTCGGCATTGTTTTCTTTGAAGGCGCAGACTCAAGCTGCACAATGTCCTTACCTGAGCCAGCTACCAACTGCAGATCCTTACATCTATCTGTCCTGTCCTTGTTCTTTCTCATCCTTCCCGCATTCATTCGGTTGCCTATTTCACATCAAAATCCACTTTTTTTTTTGGTTTTCCTTCTCGATTTGAATGATAAAGATCCTTCGAGGCTTGAAGACAGCCAAAGCTGCAGTGATTCTGTATGGATCCTCGCGTATGTCCTCTCCCCCTTTCACGATAGCGCTCCTTTTTGATGGCCAAAAGTCGTCAAAAGCAGCTGGAGGGCAATATGCTTACCTTTTTCCCTTTGGCGCAATCGAAATGGTGTAGGAACGCACAACGTTGTCAACGATAGTGGTATTGTTGATCAGTACGAGGGTATTGACGAGATCTTCCGTCCTGACCATCCGACGCTCGAAATTCTGGACAAGTTGAAAAACTTGCGAGCTGTTGAAAAGGACCCAAATATCCTTCCAGGTGATCGTGAGTCTGCTCATTTCACTGACTTTGACATCTGACATCAAGTTCTTCAGGGCAATCTTTTTTGACTCGTCCCCCTCGCTTTGTTCAGCACTGGCTGCCCTCGTCGATGCGATACAGCTGTCAAACTCTCCAGAGTACGGCGGCCTGAAGGACTCGCTCAAGGGAAGCTGGAAGAGAACGATTTACCTTTTGACGGATGGAAGGTCACATTTCAGCCGCGATGGAGCCGATACAATCAAGGATAAGATCAAAGCAGAGGGGATTCAGCTTAGGATTCTGTAAGCAATCACTTCCCCAATGAGCGCTTCAAGTGCGTGAATGACAAAGACAAACTGTTCACACCATCTTCTTCACGCTGCCAGTGGTATTGATTTCGACGATCCCCTAACGGGATTCCGAGAACTTAATAAGTCCAGAATCAAAGTGAGCAGCTTGGCTCAATTTTTGGAGAGGAACTTGAGATTGGAAGATCGCTCACTGGGTTTTTTGTTATATTATTTTTACACTGAGTGCAGGAAGAAAACGAAAGGTTCTGGAACGATTTTCTTCATGGAATCCCAGATGCACGCATTGCGACCGCTGAGGATGCAATCCAACAAGCTCGTTTGCCATCGATTCAGTTGACTACACCAGCACCTTCGAGGTCTATTCTGACTTTTGGGAGCGCAGAGGATCTTGCGTCGAAGGAAGCCATCAGGATCCCAATCTGTCAATATAAAATGACCGAGGCTCAGAGGCCCATGACACAGGTGAAAATTAGTAGGATAGCTCAAGATAAGGCCAAAGCTTCTGTGGGAAACATGAGCAAGTCACATCCTGTACATGGCGAGGCTTCCGTGGATGAAGAGGAAGTAACGTTCCGCGTCAACCAACGGAAAGAGTATTACGTGGTCGAAGACGTCGGCAGTGCTGTGAAGGATAAGGAGACGGCAAAACCACTTCCTGAGGAGGCTGAGACTGCTTTCAAAAGGGCCTGGAAGCTTGGTGCGACTCTAGTGCCGGTCCCCAACGAGTCTCTCAGAGAAATGGATACGCGTGCTGGTATGGAAATCTTGCATTTCTCCAAAGCTGACAAGGTGAGCTGAATCTCGTTTCCTTCCTTCTTATTCATCGTTCATTCATTCCTCTCTTTGACGCTGAAGAGATTTTATCTTTTTTTTGCATCTTCTTCCACCACGTGCATCCCAGTACCGTCGAGAATACAGTCTAGACCAGATATGGTTCGTATTCGCGGACCCTGATCAGCAGAAGTCGCAAGTCGAGCTTTCAAGTCTTGTGAAAGCCCTCGCCGAGCTAGAACTCATAGCAATCGTCAGAAACGTGCGAAAAGACCGCAATGAACCTGAGGTGAGAAATATTGGTATGCTTTCAATCTCACAGCTGAAGAAGGCTACTGATACTCTTCCTCTCCTTCCCCATCTTGAAATTCAAGCTTGGAGTCCTTATGCCATGCGTTGAAGAGACGTACGACTGCTTCTACTACACAAGGGTGAGTATCACATGAATGCAGCATCTGGGGAGCTATACCAAAGTCTAAAAACGCACTTTTTACTTTCGAAGGCTCCCTTTCGTGAGGACGTCAAAAAGTTCATCTTTCCGCCACTGGATCGAATCCTCAAGAAGGATGGGAGGGAAGTCAGAAATGGACCAAATCTCCCAAGTGAAGAACAGCAGAGGGAGATGGATGATTTTGTTGACGCGATGGATCTCATGCATGCCGACAAGGATGATTCTGGGTAAGCTTTGGCGAAGTCAAATGATGTTCGAATGCCGTGATGCTTTGGTCTCAAACTAAGGTGATGGCCCCCATCTCCCGACCCGTCCTCTCCTAGAAATACGATCCCATGGTTCGACGTGCTGGACAGTTTCAATCCGGCAATCCATAACCTGAAGAATGCTGTCAAGTATCGCTTTGTAAACCCAGAGAATCATGCCATCCCCGGGCCCCATGGTGAACTCGTTAAGTTTTTTGAGACTCCTTTGCATGTCCTACAAAGATCTCAGCCAGTCATTGAGCATTGCAGGTCTCTGTTCCGAGTCGAGTATCGTAAGTATCATGCTTTGTGTTGAACAAAAGTTCTCCCTAGAACCACTGAGCCTAAGCCTGAAAGCTTCAACATCGCCAGTTCCCCCCAAAGGCAACTCGATCAGGAAAAGGAATAACCATGCAGCGATGCTGGCGGACGAGGAAGCTGCACCCTCTCCGAGCCAAAATCCTTCCAGTGGCAAAGAGAGCAGGGCTGTCAAGGCCAAAAAGATGGTGTCAAAACTCTCTGACGAAGGCGACGAAACAGAGGATGAGGAGGCTACATCTCTCATGAATCTTGTGAAGCCCGAGCTTCAAGATCACTTCCCAATCACGGAAGAAGATCCGGTAGAAAAGTTCAGAGAACTCATCGAAAGTGAGAAGGATGTCACCGGCATCTGCAAGCGGATGCAAGCGACCATCGAATCCTTACTGCATGCCCCTCAGGATTCATTGGACTATGATAAGATCAAAAATTGCATTGTGGCTTGCAAAGATGCTTGCGCTGAGGTGAGCTTTTTTCTTTTTTTTTTTTTTTCGATCGCTCGCCGGATCCGCCGTCTTATCGGCCTGGCTCATTTATGCTGGCTCGCCTGACCCTCACAATTCCTTTTTCACTCCACCAACACAGTACGAAGAGGCCTTGTCATGGAACACCTTCATTCGCTCGATCAAACCTGAGCTTATCAGAAACCACAGGCTTTTCTGGGAAGGGGAGATAAAGGGAAGGACTGAAAGAGGACTTATAACTGAAGATCAGGACGAGGCAGGTGAATCTAAGGTCAACGATGAGGAGGCAAGGGTTTTTGTCACAACATGAAAGCAAAGGAAGTAATTCGATGTTCCAAAGAACAGAGAAGGGCCAAGTCCCAACTTCCAATGGTCACATCGTAGTTGCGGTTGCTTCACGATGATCCGGTTGCTCCTCTCATTTTTTATCTGAGTGACCAAGGCTCTGTGTCGGTGCGATTTTGTCCCGGATCAGTTGTTTCTAGGGGCATAAAGAGCGATTGAGAGGGATGAATATGATTTCCTTCGCCAGTGATTTCATTCTTTGCATCCAACTTTGAGCCACTGCACGTACCAGTTCCTTCAGCTCAGGGAAACCACCCTTTATCTTCCTATCCCAAAGCAGGTGAATCGCCACTTCGCTGCTGTCCAAAAGCCAGACTCTGAACCTTCCCCCAGTGTCCGGGCTTGTCCTTGGTATGAGGGTTATCGACTTGATACTGGCGCCTCCGGACGCTTTCGAGGGAGCCAAGGAAGGATCATGAGCGCTAGGAAAGGTTAGGAAAAGCTCAGTCTGGACCCATGTAGCACGATGTTGCCATCTACACCGATCGCAAAACTGGTAGATGAGCGGAAAGAGGTATCAAAGGGCACTGAGCAATCAAGGAGCAACAGTATGAACAGGACACGGCCGCCCTGGACCTATCAGCTCACTTCAATGACGATTGACGGAACCTCAAGGTACTTGATAGCCTCTCGAGGTATCGGTGGAGAAAAGGTGCTCGCATCCAAAGGATCTTCTTCCGATCTGCTTTTCGCGCCATCTCCCAGGTCGGTCGCATCGCCAACGAGGCCTGGGCTATCCTGAGAAACGATTGATTGGTTTGGCTGGTCAACATCGCAATCGACACATTGAGTTCCCTTGCCACCCATCTTGATATGAAGATCTCGTCTCTAGGATATTCAGCCAATCCTGATTTGATATCGTGTTATTTTCTTAATTATGGCCGCCAGGTTCTGGTGTTGATGATGATTGTGGTTGTGAATGAGATCGTTGGTTGTGGAGAAAATTGTGGTATGATCATCACACAAGAAGGTTGAGTTGTGTCTGACTGGACAACTTTTGAGACAGGCAAGATCACCCACAGGGTGGAGGTGGGTTTTTTTTTTCATTTTTAAAAGAAAAGTCATTTTCAGTTGGTTACTCAACGAAGGAATCCGAACACCTGATTCTCCCCACAGTTTCCAACATTAAACTTGTGATTGCCGCGCTCACAGAGTCTGTTTCCTTCATCTTTTTCATCTATGGGAACTCTCTCTCTCAGACTCACACACCCAGCTCGATTCGATTCATTCGGCAAGTCGGAGGGACTCTCACAGAAGAGCCGACCTTTATAACTCCGAAGAGTTCTTAACTTCCTTTTTCTTCTTCTCGTTTTCTGTTTTCTTTTATCTTTTTTTTTTTCTTTTTTTTCTTTTTTTTTCTTTTTTACTTTCTTTTTCTTCTTCATTCATTGTGTCTTTCCATGCAATGAAAGTCGGCTGATGACCGGATGTCCTTGATAGACTTAGGAGCTTTTCGAGAGAAGCGGCAAGCACACCCTGGTCAAACACAAGGCTAACCTGACTTTCGTGGGTATGTACAAGTATGCGATGGTTTCTTCATCATTCTACCGGGCCTCCAGACTCGGCCAGACGGCTTTTGCAATTGACAAGCTAGAACCGACAATCCTGCCCAGAACCCGCCACCCATCATCCATATTACATCTTGTACTGACAGCCGTAAAAACCATTCAGTTTGTCTTCTTTGATGGCGTCTTCTCGATACCTTTGCTTCCCCAGAATCCTTTTCCTAGTGCGCGACGTCGCTGTTTGATCATGTGAGTGTACATGACGTAGAGACCTTCACCAAGACGAGGGGGAAATGACCTGAATCAATGCTCTGCTTTCAGAAGCTCGAAGCGGTTGCCGAAGCACGACTTACCTGGCCACCAGATGATGAAAAGAAGGAGGAACACGTAGTCACGAATCGACCAGACGGTTGGTTTGTTCCAAGGAAGGAACTGTGGCAGGGTTGAGAAAATAAGCATAGCTTCGGATCCAGCTCCTAGAGGGTAAAGAAGGTAAAAGGTGGTGTACCTTCAAATGAAAATCGTGGGAAAAAAGAAAGAAAGAAAAAGAAAAATAGATGAGAAGATTTCAAGGTTCAGTCAAAGCCCAAGCCTTTTTGCAACTATCGTCTCATCCCATCTTCCCAGCTCAGGCAAATCCCAGGAATGAGGAGCCTGACTCACCTTGCCCAAAGCAGGCCTTTGGCATTTGAGCCCATGAGCTGGTTGGCGTAGAATGGGTAACGGATAGCCTCTGTGACGCTCCATGCAAAGATCATGGTGGCGTAGAAGGGGCTGGTCCACGCTTGACTATATCTTTCGGAGACAGCCCAGACCATGAAGAGTCGAGAGGCTACCTGAATAGCCGTCGTTGGTACAGGGCTCTTGACCCATCCAACGATCACATGAACAATTTCCAGCAATGCAGCAGATTGGACCAAGGCGACCAAGGAACCGATGTAAAGGTGCGTATTAGAGCATCGGTCGAGAATGTTAGCGATGAGGGGGGGCAGGTGGGCGTAGGAGGGAGCATGGAAAATTCTGAAGGGCCTCAGAGGGGCTAGAAGCTTCGATGAAAACTTGATAGGGTAGGTAGAAGTCTGGGGCCCTGCGATCAAGTGCTTGATGAGAGAGGTGAGGATAAGCATCCAGCCGAAGAAGGAAGCCAGGTTGAAAAGAGTCAGATAAAGCTTGACCGCATTTGATGGGCCGCGGCCCTTGCTGGAGGACGAAGTAGATTTTGGTGGCATCCTGGAACTGGTAAAGCCTGACCCTTTTCCTTGACTCGGTGTCGAGGTCTTCTGACTTTATGAGTTCACCGACCTCGTGGTTTAGGTGGATGAGATGCAAAGCGGTTGTGAGTGGAGAGAAGTCTGAAGCAGGGAACGCTCATTGACAGCTGCAGATTGCTCAAAGAGCGTAAAGTGCGACGCGGAAGTGAGAGCGAGCTCATTAATTCACGTGATCTACCTCAGAAGGTGTGAGCATGAAAAGATACTTTAGAGTTTTCACGGCTTGCTCTGGAGCAAGTTGTCTGGGTATATCCAGGGGTCATCGACTTCACTAGAACAATGACCTGCCAACTTTGGTCATCATCTTCAACAGGGAAATGAATAGAGGCACTGGCATTTCTGTTATAGACACAGATCAGGAGCTAGGTTCCACTAAAAAATTCAAAAATGGCCTGGAGCTAAATTTGAGCTGATTCAGGCAAAGGGAAAGAGTGGTGTAAGGTTTCTGGCTTTCTTGCCTCATTTCCCTAGTTCTCATTGACTACATCTTGTGAGATACAAATCTTGTTAGATACTCTATATAACTGGGTAGTATTGTTTGATTCAAGTTAGCAAAATTGCAAAATCTGTGTGCAGGATCTAAGGGTGTATGGCCTTGGACTCTGTTGTGTTAGTTGTTGCAAAGACTCTCACCTGGCTTATGTCAGTCATTACTTCATCCAAACCTCATATGATTGTCTCAAGATTATGACATCAAGCACAATCAATCTGAAGGCACTGGAGGCTTAAGGTAATTGCCAAAAGAATGAACCATATGGGCAGGCAACATTTTTGACATTCCAATCACTCATGTCTGGTGATTACAGGCAAGGTACAGATAGATTCTTTCTTTCTCCCACTTCATATCTTTTTCTTAGTCATCTGACAGAGTCAGCTTTATTCCTCTCCCTGTGAACTGTTGCATAATTGTAAACTTTATGGTTCTTCTTCTCTCCTTCCCCTTAGGAACCATCTCTTAATTCAGGATGATTTCTGAACTGGCCTCTGGATCTCAAGTAATGTAGTCCACATGATGTATATGCCCTTCTCTTTCCTCTTTCTCTCCATTTTCTGTTCCACATCTATCCACTGGCCCCTGTACCCAAGTAGCACTTCTGGAATCGCAGAGATTAAGCCAGTGAATGGTCCAGAAAACACAGGACCAGGATAGAAGTAAGATCTCCAACTCTTATAGATAGCAAGTGACTCTTCTCTTCTCTCAATGGCAATGAAGAGGTGGACTAGATTGAGATGAGATAGGCAGAACTGGTAAGAAGGTAGTTACTTTTCTGTGTGAACAGGATTTTAAAGAGTGTTAGAAGTACATTGATTTTAAATTAAGACTGAAAACCCCAATTATAGCCTCATACTTTTGTCTCACAGCTCATTATGTATAGCATCTCAAAAATATTGACAATGTGATCTTTCCTTGGTCAATGATTATGAAGATCTTAATGGATCATTGGCTAATCTCTTGAATTCAAGAAG
The DNA here is from genome assembly GCA_003144235.1 of Violaceomyces palustris. Classification (NCBI taxonomy): domain Eukaryota; kingdom Fungi; phylum Basidiomycota; class Ustilaginomycetes; order Violaceomycetales; family Violaceomycetaceae; genus Violaceomyces; species Violaceomyces palustris. The sequence continues at coordinate 29,524 of KZ819683.1, read as the reverse complement.
GTGATGCTTTGATAAAGGAATGGTTGGATAGATGTGGAACAGAGGATTGAGAAATAGAGAGAGAGAATAGAAGGGCTTTCATATAATGTGAACCATCTGATCTCAGAGAATCATCGGCCAGGTCGCAAGCCATCCTGGATCGGGAGACAGTACTTCAGTTGAGGGAAATAGATGAACTATACAGATCTTGCCAAGTTATGACTTAACATGAATTTTTTCTTCATTATGGCCACTTTCACCACTACCCACACATCTGATCTTTCCTTACCTGTAACTGCTCAACTTACTTAATAAAACACCTTCAAACTTCACTTTTCCTGACCAGGAGGTGCTGACACCATCTAGGAGAGGTAAAATTATCAGTTTATTGCCACCCAGGTTGGTATAACTAAGCAGACTGTCACGGACATCCCATCAAACTTGATCTGCCAAGGACACTGCTAATGCCTCTTTTCTCTCCTGGCCCACCCACCCAGCTAGTGACAGGAACGGTAGTCACATCCTCAGGGTGATCTTCCAGCATCCTTTGATTGCTGGAAACAGATCTTGGGTCACTAAGAAGGAGTATCAAGATATTGCCTAAAAAAATTAGCTAAGGAGCCAGGGATCAAACACTGTGTTGCCATCAGGAAGACCATTCTGACTATTAAACATAGAGAGAAACACTTTCAATAGGCTATGGAAAACAAGGGAAGGGACTGAAACCTTGTCCTCTTCACAGATGAGTCAAGTTTAGAGGTAGGTGCCACAGACAGGCAGATCAGGATTAGCAGGCAATCAGGGGAGGCATACCTACCCAAGAACATGCTCTCTACCTTCAGAAGCAGTATAAACCAGCAAAATGTACAACCTCAAGACAGTGCTCTTTTCTCATCCCTCTTGCACCAAGTAGGGTGGAAACAGGTACATGAATCAGTGCAGAAGGCCTTAATGCTCAAAGATATGCAGATCTGATTATGAAAGGTCCTCATAGGGCGGCCTGGGATGAGTTAAGCACCTTCTCAGAGGGATAACAGTTGGTGGAAGTCAATGTGCTATGCCACAATGACATGGTTGCCAATCAGGCAAGGTTAGAGGCCGGTATACACTGCCTGAATCATCCTTCTGCCTTGCATTACTTGATCCGATCGAGAATATCTGGATGATTCTCAAAACCAGGATTTACAGAATGAGTTCATTCCCACAAGCCCTGGGTGCTTTATTTATGGTGGCAAAGAAGTTCTGGGATGAGATTGAAATAGAGATCATCAATGGGTGTGTTGATTTGATTGATACAACATGCAGAGTCTTTGGCTGAGATTAAGGGAAAAAGCTTCAAATACTAGCCAAACCTCTTTGTCACTATCATGACTGTCCTCAACAAGCAGTACTACCGTCAGAGATGAGATCTGAGGCTTGATAATGGCCCATTGGTGTGAGGTATGCGAATGATCAAGGGTGTTGAAGGAGAGGCATGTTGATTGAAGTTTGACTGGGCACACCGGCAGACGTTGTGTCGAGAAGTATCTCAGCTAGTTCTGCCAATTTCTGATCACTGGCCGGGTAAGAGTTCACAGAGAGAGAAACAGCAGAACCTCAGCTAGATGACCAAGCAGAGGTCAGGATGAGAAAGGGAATCAAGTATTTAACAATACCTGGTCAATGATCAACAGGAAAATGAGGCAAGGAAGCCAGGAAAGAATCTTATACAGATATCAAGAGTGTGTCAGAGGGTTGTAAGAGGGTAAAACATAGGCATCAAACCAATGTGAGGACCTTGTAATCAAACCTTCTTGGGAGTAATTATGAATCCCCTATGAGCTGTGCTACTACTTTTCCTCTCCCTTTCTCGTTATGATGCCTGTTGACTGTCTTCTGATAATGCTACTGTTCTATTCCAAACTCAAAAAGGTCTAACGAGCAGAGTCCTCCAAGAAAATCTTCTCGAAAGGCCTTTGTGCTTCAGAGCCTGTGATCCTCACTCTCAAGTTGTTCCAAAGAGTTTATTTGATTGACAGGCCAAATTGAGGTGAGTTTGTATTGCAAGATGAGAGGGAGAAAGTGGGAGGCATGATGAAAGTAAAAGCGAAATTACCTCTGAAGCAACAATAATGAAAAGTGAAAGAGAACGTAAAGTTAAAGTTAATGGGTGACCTTAAAGCTTGCACCAAGGCCCTTTCTTTATCAATGACCCTAGTTGGTGGTCTCACAAGTGAAGTGGACATCCCACCCTGCACAGGGCCCACATTTCTTGCCTTTACCACCTGGCAGGAAAGAGGGCTAGGACCTTCTGGAGGCGGGGATGGAAGAGCAGGCAGATAACAGGTAATGAAAAAATGATAAAGTACTACGTTGAGCTCTTCACTTCAAAAACAAGGATTCCAAATCTGAACAGTATGGACTTTCTTCAAGACCACAAATATCCAACTTCAAACCTAAAGGGTCTCGTCCAATCTGTTGAATATCCTACCCCTCTTCCTTGTGTCATCAATATCATCAAATTAACTCGCAAGAGTGTTTCCATCTTTCCTTGAATCACAAGCTTGAATATTAAAGAGCTTTTTGTTTCCCTAGCCTTGAATTGACTGGAAAGGCAAGTATTGAATGAGAATAGCTCATGGAGTCTCATTATAGAGAAATCCAATGTCTCACACACAGTCACCAAGTGATTGCATCCTTCGCTAATCAAAGGTGATGGGAATGCTTCAAAGTATGTGGGTAGTACTTCAAATCAGTATCTCTGGCTCTACCCCCACCCCCCCTAGACTGATACTTAACCATCTCATAATCTGAACAGTAAATGGAAATTAGAATGAATGAAAGAGGTCACTTTCTAAGTTTTCATTCTCAATTCAGAGCACTCTGCCTCCTAGCTCATTGATTTTCTGATCTGACCGTGTGGAGAATTGCAGGTGTTGAAAACAGCTTTTTTGCTGATATTAGGGTGTCTACACCCCTAGTCCTGACTCCATGAGCGGTGGTCATGTGGAGAGATGGGGTATGGGACAGGGGAACGAACCATCGGAATCAATTAAGTCCCCCATGCTTTAAATAAGGAGATTGAGTGGGGTTAGTCTCATCAATTGTGGCACACCCAAACTGGCCCCCAGGAAAGGCATAATGATGCTACCATGAGCTGAGTGCAAAAAAAAAAAAGTTTTCTGTCAAGTGAATTTCTTATTTCCACAGTTTGAGCTCACGAACGTTGGTTAATTCTTCCCAGAACAGTATTGCAGTCCCCTAGTGACCCACTACCTACAGCCAACCTTGTATCCTATCCTATCTAATAGTTGGGTGTTAGGAAAAGTTCATGATAGCAGAGATCAGGATTTCTCGGAATAAAAGGACTTAGAGTACTTGATTCATTGGTGCACATCAACATTATCAAAATCTATACCCATTACTAGAATTTGAGGGTGGGGGAGCAGGAAAGACAGGTCCATTTATAATGAGACTGTTAAGTGACCTGAAGGTATGTGGTAGCTCTTCAACCAGGCACCTTAGGGCTATAACTTTCTCAATTTGATTACTAGCTCATCTTCTTTAGAGATTGGTAGCTCAGATCCATTTTATGTTCTCTTAGTCTCAGAACTTCCTTTAAGCATCAAAAAAATCTAACAATGCAATATTAGCCAAGACACATATAGGTTTGATGCATTCTCCTGATCTAGCACAGAAGAAGCATACATGACAAGGTATGTTCTCAAGATCATCAAAAAGGGTTTTGTCAAGACTTCAAGAAATTTTCAGAATCCTGGCCCTTTATAAGATGTGCAAGTTTTGGAGAAAAGGGTGATCAAAGTATAAGTGAGCTTCCAACTCACATGCAAAAGCACCAGGAATGATCTTTGTTCCTTGTGAAAAGATCTGTGATAATCATGATAACTCCAATACCTCCTCAAGAAGAATCTTCAAGCTAATTTGTAAGCACTCAGGTTCAAGTAATCTAGAGATACTCATAAGCTCTCAAGGAAATTGATAAGATTATCTAATGCTTTGACTAAATAGATGGAACATGGGGTCTTGAACTGAAGGTAGTAAAAGCTTGAAATACCAATGATTGCCCCAATGACAACCATTGCAGGGACACAAGAAAAAACTTGAGATTGCTATGTCTCCCTTCAAAAAGAATCTTGATTCAATAAATATGTGATTATACTTAGGAAGACTTTGAGGCATCACTCAAAAAGAAAAGCACCAACCAATAAATCATTTGCTGAAAGACTTGTGAAACCACCTTTTCTAACTCCTTGACTATAGCATAAAAGAATAACAATTAATAATATTTTTTGGATAGGGAACTGATTTCACTTTCCTTGATCATCCTATATAGGTCACATTCAACTAACCCTCTGTTTTTGGCTCTGAACTCCCTCTACCTTAAGCATTTTCTTCATCTTTGCTTTGTTTATCCTGATGCTTAAGATCATTGAGACATAAGTTCTGCGGTCCTGTGGGAATAATTAATGGTGAAGAAGCTAGGTAAAAATTGCAGAAATTCATGAGTCAGATTGTGAGATGAATTGTGAAACAGCTGGTAGGAACCACACCTCAAATTGCTTAATTAAATGCAAATGTGGTATTAATGACACCTAGGTTTAATGTGAATGAAATTTTAAGGCAATTCTCTTACTTAATTACATGATTTGCTAGGGTAGAATGAAAAGGGGAAGAGCAAATTCTTAGAGCTCATGAGTGACATCATCCTTTCCAATCCAAGAGTTTGCAGTACAGCGTCATTTCTCAGATTGTAAGAGTTGGATCTCTTACTGCTATCCTGATCCTGTGTCCTCTTCGGGCAATTCACTGGCTTAATCTCTTAGATTCCAGAAAGTGCTCTTGGGAACAGGAGTGGATGGATAGATGTGGAAAAGAAGATGGAGGGAAAGAGGGAAAAAGGGTTTAAATACCATGTGATCAACCTGACCTCTGAGATCCAGAGGTCAGGTCAGAAATCATCCTAGATCAGGAGACAGTACATCAGGTGAGGAGAGCAGAAGAACTATATAGTTCTGATCACTGATCAGGTAAAAGTTCACAGGGAGAGGAACATTGCTGACTCAGCAAGATGACTAAGCAGAAGTCAGGATGAGGAAGGTAGACAAGTATCTAACATTACATCTGGTCAGTGAGCACCAGGCAAGTGAGGCAGGAAAGCCAGAAACCTCACATGTACCCAAGTAGCACTTTCTGGAATCTAATTGATTAATCCAGTGAATTTCCCGAAGAGGACACAGGATCAGGATAGCAGTAAGAGATCCAACTCTTACAGGAGGCAAGAATCTATCTATGCTTGAACTGTAACCATCAGGCAAGGGTAATAGGGAAACCAGAGCCTTTTCAGCAGCTCAACCAGAATAACTCCCTCTCCTCACTGTGGCTATGAAACACTTTTACTTTGCTATCTCTCTCATTGATTGGATTGCTTGCTTACCACTGAGCAAGTTGGATAGGACTCATCATTTCCTAGTATCTCTTGCCAAGGGCATGCAAAAAATGATTCATGAGCTTTTCCATCAACATCTGAGGAAGTTTAAAAGGAAGTCTTCCGTTTCCAATTTTTAATGTTCTTTTATTCTATATTCTATTTGTATTTGTGGCAGAAACCCTGCGCAAGGGATGTGTGGAGAATCGGATCCGTCTTGGCCCCACGTGGAATCCTTTACTTCAAGGATGGATGAGGTTTTTGACCTCCCCCTAGGAATTCACGCTTTCCTCTTTCCTTGATGACCTTGACTTCTTCGCCATCCGCCTTCCACGCACCTCATCCAAGATCGGGGCCTCCCGCCCGTTCAGATCTAGGTATGGATGCTCCAGGAGATAGTAATCAAATCATCCGACCTCAACCTCGCCCTTGTCACCATTGGTAGACGTCACCGCCACTTTGCGCACGATTTGGGCCATCACATCAATCTACCATAACCCGCTCTGCTCTCCACAGCCCCCACTCGCCGCTGAACACATCGACAATGACACACGTGCATCTGCCATGTCCAACGGACGACTTTTTTGATATTGTTCCGTGCAGTGACCTTACATCGTTCCAAGTGGGCTACCTGGGCTTGGACGCTTTTCAGTCCTGGGTCAAGGGGGACGTCTTGGTAAAATTAGACGAAACTGCTCGGCAAAAAGGTTCCTTCTGGAAGTGGTGAGTAAGGGAGAAGCCTACTTAAAAGCTTGTGATCCTCAACTAAACATTTGATTTTTCACTCCATGTGCATTTCCGCATGCTGGTTGGCGAATACAGCACGATAGACTTCAGAGCCAGTGAGAGTGTCGATGAAGATGATTCCTTGGGCACAAAGACTTCGATCGAGCTCTTTGGATCTTCTTGTACTCTGTGGGACTCCAGTGCGGCGACAACTTCCACTTGTCCAACTCCGCCTTTACCATCTACGATGCCTTTCTGCTTCAGCCTCACTCCAGACCTTCCACACTGCATTCACTTGCGAAAAAGTCGTCTCACTTACAGTCTGGAAGCTCGACTACATAGCAGCAACCGACGGGAGGTGGCCGATGTTGTCAAGACGGTTCCGGTCCACTTGACGCGATACAGTCATCCAGGGCCCCTTTCAAATCTTTCTTTGGCTAATGTGCGAGAATCATTGCCCCAAGACGCCGATAGGCAAGGATGTTTTGGACTCGGTGCCCACTCTTGGTCCATCGAATCTCCGGTACTCGCGCAAGTCCAGCTTTGTCGCACGATATTCCGAAGAGCTGAGCCGATAGACGTCAAGGTTCGTATTCCACCGCCCGAGGAAGTGATGGTTGTGGAGAAGGGTCTTCAACTACGTAGTGTAGAGGCAGATTTTGTCAGAATCATCACGGTGAAACGAAGACATTCCGCAACTGGCGAGAGGCACTCAGAGAATTCTAGTGTCCTGGACTCGGAAGGAATACTAGGAGCGGTAGTCGGACGAGAAGCTGATACTGGGCGGTCCATCTTCGGACCTGACACCCAAGAGGGGCCCTCATCCTACCGCGCAGCGAGCTCATCCCAGTCACGGTACGAGGCACTTCTTGCGCATAGCGGCAAGCTTTGTCGTTTTCACAGCCAGAGGCCTGTCTTACTTCGACTATCCCTCCATCCCCCGTTTGACTCCTCAAACATGCCGCATCCTCATCCTGACCACGATGCTCTCTCATCTGGCCCCATCCACGCTAGGGGCGGCGGAGGTGGCTGCGAGAGTATAACACAAGAGACTGTCCTCCACGAAGTCGCGTTCGAAGTACGGATCCGTATAGCCATCCTGGGGGGCAGCGGGGAGAGGCGAGACGTGGTTTGCTTGCGGACCGTGAAGATTCTGCCTGGCGCCGCCGGCGTGCTGGAGGGGGAGGAAGCCACACCTAAGTCTCTGCCGACTGACAAGAAGTCGGAAAAAACCCAGTCAAAAGCAGATGAGCCTAAAGATCATGGAAAATCCAGTTTTCTTCCCTCATCATCAGACGCTGGATCATCATTTCTTGACTTTGATGCAGAAGAGGAGTACGATGGCTATGATGATGTCGGGGGAGAAGGACTTCGCCATCCCGGGGGAGTAGCGGACATGGAGCTCACTGGAAATGCGATTCCTCACGGAAGTGAATCTTCGTCCTTGGATGGTCATGCAGAGGGTCTGGAACAATTGCGCCAGATCCTCGAAAATCAAGCAGGAGACGATCATCATGGTCCACCACCAACTCTCCAAGAAAGTCAGCATGACCTACAAGTTGAGGTTGAGGTCGAAGGTGTTGGACTCGCCATGCCCAGAGCTCATCCTCGCATTGGTACTTCTACCATGGCTGGAGCGAGTAGCTCCCATCTGAACCTTCGGGAGCCTTACGACAGGCCCCCAGAAAGTGCGCCAGACGATAATGAGGATCTGCCTCCACCCCCAGCCCTCACAATGGAGGGGCAGGGAGACTCTGTGGTGCAACCTCGTGATGCATGGTTGACTGATCAGGTGGTTCTGTCAGGACTCTCAGCGCCAACAGTCGAAGATGCGTCCGTAACAGATCGAGCACGAGGCAACAGCCCTCCCCCTCCGCATAGTCCACCTCGGCCAGCATATACGCCACTGTCCACTGACACCTACTCGGACCTAGATCCCAGCCATGGTGGGCTCTCCGAGATTAGTCCGCCACAGGAGAGAAACCTGGCATCGGGGATGGAGCCGCCTCCTTACGCTGTGGCCCACAGCCGCTTAGATCGAGTTGCTGGACCTGAAAGTGCTATCATCACTGCGCAATCTAGCATGCTCGGTAGCGACGTGTCAGGGCAGCAACTCATTTCAAACGATCTGGACCTTCATCCTCCTGCCTATGGTCAGAATTCTCACCCGAGGTCCCTTCATGCTTTGAGAAATACACTTGGGGACACTCGCGGGGTCCCCCCAGGGTACGAGGATTGACTCCATGAATGCAAGGAGCCGAAGGCCGTCATCGAAGGAAACCCCCAGAAGTCAGTTACAGCTGTTTAGCCTTCAAATCCGTACTTTCACAGCTCACTGTATGCAACCGAACAAGAACCACTGAACATTTAGAGAATAATCAAAACCGTTCAGAAAAGCTTTTTTATTTTATTTCTACCTCAACTTGTTCGTGTGTTTGCAGCCAAGCCAGATTTAGAAAGCTCGTCTTCTGGTTTAGGAGGAAACAAAAAGAGGGGCAAGATTCGCCTCAAAAAATGAGTCCCACGTGGGGGTCGAACCCACGACTTCATCTTTCCTGGGGTAAGAAGTACGGATTAGGAGAGATACGCTCTACCACTGAGCTAGCAGGACTATGCGTTGCTCCGGCGCGTAGGCTTTTAATTATAGTGTTTGTTTCTTATTCATGTTTGAATCAAACTTCTATGATCTACCAAATAGCTCAGACTAAACAGGTTCTGAACAGCTTTGGGCTCAAAACGGCATCTGAACCGTCTCCCACTTCTGCCATTGCTGTTTGGGCTCCCGAAAGAGATGAGAAGATCAACGAAAGGAGTGCATTTCAGAGGGATGTGTGCGATCAGCTTTGTATCGTCCTTGCGACGACGAAAAATTGGTTGTAAAGTACAAATGAATTCAAAAGACGATCATCGTTCAATCGACGTTGAGAGGAAAAGCATGTGGTATGGGAATCAGTCGGCCCGGTGGAGAGTTGGTAAAGTGGAAAGAGGCAATCGTCGGTGATGGCGGTTAAGCCAAAGCTTTCCTGATGTTCTGGCGTTGAATATCGGTGAGCCGCTCGGGAATCTCTACCGTCCACTCCACGACAAGATCACCTCTCTTGCCAGGAGCTTTGCTGATGGGCATTCCTTCGCCAGCCAGCCTCGTGGATCTGCCGGGCGTGATCGAGGTCTTTGCTACTCCAGGCGTTGGGAGCGGGATTTCTATCTTTTTCCCGTCAAGTGACGTTACACCCTTGCGAGATGCTGAGGTACCCGGCTTCGGTGGGTCCAGGGCGTCGACTAAAGCGAGTGGGATAGTAAGCCGGAGGTCATCGCCATCCCTTCGGAAGCGAGGGTGCGGCTTCTCATCGATAATGAAAACGACATCCTGGAATTTTCCTGGAGAGACTTCGTTTCCCGCCCCGTTGAAGCGTACTTTTGTGCCCTGCCATAAATAGTTCGGACATGCGTCCAGGTAAAGGAGATACACCAAAAACAAAAAACAAAAAACAAAAATCAAAAAACAAACAGAAACGGTAAGCGATACCAACTTTGGGAGAAGAAGGCTGGGAATTCTCGTAGGGAGGTTGCAAAGAGGGGGGAATCGTCGTACTTACTTTCTTCCAACCGGGCTTGACATCAACAGTCAAAACCTTCTCCTCTGAAGCTCCGCTGAGCATCCGCCTTCCGATCTTGAGCTTCTTGGTAGTGCCGTTGTACAGGTCCTCGAGAGAACAAGGTAGCTTCTTTTCCACGTCACTGGCCTTGGGTTCAGCACCAGCACCTTGTTGTTGGTGACCTCCGCCGAAGGAAAACCCTCCCGGCATGCCACCCGCTCTGGCTCCTCCGAACATGTCGTCCTCTCTGCCCATGCCTCCCATACCTCCCATACCTCCCATACCTCCCATACCTCCCATACCTCCCATGCCTCCCATACTGCCGAAGGGGCTGCTGCCACCAAAGATGCTTGCGAAAATATCGTTCGGATCAGAGGGTGAGAATCCTCCTCTTCCTCCACTTGTACCTTCGATCACAGAATCCAGCGAAAACGGGGTTCCACAAAGGAGTTGAAGGTTTCAGCAAGGTTCTTCGCGCGAGAAGGGATCCATCATGGGGATGAAGGGGCGAATGACGGTGTCTTACTCACTGAAATGGAAAGTGCGCCCACCAGGACCTCCGGCGCTTGAGAAACCACTGAAGCCTCCACCTGGGAAGCCACCAAATCCAGCAGAGCCAGGTCCGTCTCCTGTCCCCGGGGGTGGACCTGCTTTGAGGCCATCCTCTCCATAGGTGTCGTAGATGGCCCTCTTATTCTTGTCTGAGAGGACCTCAAAGGCCTCTCCTACCTCTTTGAATTTCACGGCGGCGGCCTCCTCCTTATCCTTGTTGCGGTCGGGATGCCACTTGAGGGCCGCCTTCTTGTAAGCTAGTGTTTGAGTGATGGTGGACCGTGAGGGAGGTTAGCATCTTGAGAAGGCTGGTGGAAGTCTTAGGGTTGGTTGCTATGGGTTTGAGAGCGAAGGAACGAGGGGGAACAGGGACCTACCTTTCTTGATGGCTTCTTCGTCAGCATCCTTGGGCACGCCCAAGATCTTGTAGTAGTCTTTACCCATGGTGTGGCTGGAGGGATCGACTGGTCAAAGCGGAAGTAAGGTTGGGGTTACGTATGGAGCTGAGGCGAATCGATGATGATGAAGAGAGTTTTTCTGCAGCTTCTCTCGATCTTGCGGGTGGAGGGAAAAATGAAGGAGGGGGAGAAGGAGAAGACTGGATGAATGGATGGATGGATGAATGGATGAATGGATGGATGGACGAATGGATGAATGAACGGTTCGATGGATGAATGGATGGATGAATGGATGGATGAATGGATGGATGAATGGATGGATGGATGAACGGTTCGATGGATGGATGTTATGGATGGGTGGATGGTTTTGGGAACGGAGGGGATGAAGGATAAGCGGTGGAGACGGAGCTAGAAGGGGTTTTGAATAGGACAGGGTTTCCGGGCGGGTGGGGG
>KZ819683.1:0-15835 GCA_003144235.1 Violaceomyces palustris | reverse complement strand
GGGGGGGGGGGGGGGGGGGGGGGGGGGGGGGGGGGGGGGGGGGGGGGGAAGGGTAGGCGAGATATTGAGAGGGAAAGTCATGAGAAGGCAAATCATTGTTGCACTCACCCAGACATCGCGTGTGAACTTCTTGAACTTTTTCCTGAGCTCTGCAAGGACAGGGCCAAGTCTGTACTTCAAGTGCTCGAGGAGGCGTGCGTCGTTGTCAGCCTGTTGCTGGAGCTCTGCCTGGGTTGGTTGCCTTGGAGGTCGGGGAGGTGCCTTTGGAAGCTCCTCTAGGACCCGGCGCTTCCTTGGTAGAGCGTCAGGAAATTCTGTCGGTGGCCTGGTCACGTTGGCCAAAATTTCGCTGAAATAGCGCTCACGTTGCTCCTTAAAAGGGGATTTGTCCGGGCAAGTTGTAGAGATGTGTGAAAGTCAGCGATGTAAGCGTGACACAAAGCGAGACGCAGCGAAGGTGGTGGCGGCTCTGGTTGCTTACCAAGTTGGGTGGTTGGATCTCGACCCGATTATCCCGAAGGTACCCGAACCAGCTCCGGACCTCTCTTGGCAATTCTGAGAGAGGTGCTTCGGCGATACCTAGCAGCAAGACAGGGTCGGAGGGAGCCAGCCCATCCAGTAGAGCTTTGACAGTGGTCTTGACACTCTCAGAGACTGATTGTGACCAATGCACCAATCCAGGGATGAAGACTACGCTCGGTTTGTGCCTTTTTGCCTCAATGAACAGCTGCACGACCGCAGCCTCTGGTGTCCTGGAGCTGTCACCCATCAAGGAGCCGATGTCGAGGGTCTGCACGTGGTAGCCCTCAAGGTGCTGCAGCAAGGCGGCGCCGACCGCTGGCTGACCCATACCGAATCCTCCGTGAATGAGCATCCGAGGTCTGAAGACACGCTGTGCCTCGAACGACTGCAGGAGCATTTCCCTGCCAAAGCCTCTGTCCGAGCCAGCGTTGACGCCGTCCTTTCCAGGGGTGTCGACATCGTCCTCCCACAGGGCCTCCTCCAAAGGATTCCTCTTTGCGTTGGACGGCAGGACCTTGTCGAGAGCGGCGGTTGCTCGATCGACCGCGTGCTGGAGGAGGGGCTTGAGCCTGTCAGGGAGGGGAGCCGCAGCAGAAGAGGTCGACCTGGCCGAAGAAGGTACAATCTTGTTGACCGACATCATGAAGTCCTTGGCATCCACCAGGATCGATTCGGGGTCAAGGAGGAGCCGGTCAGTGGTGCTGTAGATTTGTGGGTACCTCCTTTGAATCGCATTGAGAGCGGCTTCGGTGCACAAGGCGCGTAGATCGGCACCTCCGTACCCTTTCGTCACCTCTGCCAGCCTCAACTTGAACTCCTCGTCGAGCGGAGGCTCCCACTTGCGCGTTTGAATGTTGATGATGCTCAGCCTGGCCTCTTTGGATGGTAGCGGGAAGTAAAACTCGCGATCGAAACGTCCTGGCCTTCGAAGTGCCGGGTCGACGCTGTCCGGTCGATTGGTTGCGCCAATGACGACAACCTGGCCTCGGCCTTCCATGCCGTCCATAAGGGCTAAGAGCGTGCTAACGATGCTCGCGTGGATCTGGTCCTGCTTGCTCGATCTCACGGGGGCCAGGCCGTCGATCTCGTCGAAAAAGATGATGCTCGGTTGCGAATTTCTTGCCTCCTCAAAGAGGAGTCGCAACTGCCTCTCGGCCTCTCCGACCCACTTGGACAAGCAGTCGGCACCTTTCCGCATGAAGAAGCTGATCTGTTGGCCCTCACTGCTGCAGCTTGAAGCCAAGGCACGAGCGACAAGGGTCTTACCCGTTCCCGGAGGTCCGTGGAAGAGAACGCCTCGTGGCGGTGTCACCTTGAATCTCTGGAACAGTTCCGGGTACAAGAGCGGCAGGGTCACCATCTCCTTCAGCTGCTGGATATGATGGTCTAGCCCACCCACACTGTCGAAGCCGATGTTCATATCGACCCCAAGAGGGTCAACGTCTGCAAGCGGATCCCCTCCCTTCTTGATGCGGCCCATGCTGTCAGTTGCTCCAGAGGCGCTGAGCCCGCCCACCTCCGGCCCTCCAGCGGGTGCTAAGCCGCCTGCTCCAAGCATGCCGCCCGCAGCCGAGCCGCCGAAGAGCGCAGGGCCACCTGGCTTCTTGACGCTGTTGGGAAGATCGTCATCCGAGCTGTCGACGGGATCCCCGAACGCCTTTGCGTAATCTTTGCCGGTCATAGAGAGGGGCAAGGCATCCCAGCCCTCTTTCCCCTTCTTCCCTCGACCTTCGAAGCCGAGTGGCATCCCTGGCAGCTTGGACGGTCCAGCCTTCTCCCCGAGATCATCTAGCTCGTAGGCGCTTACGCCTCCAGATCCTTTCGAGCCAGATTTTCTGATCACCCTGCCAAATCCGTCTCTCGCGGGCTCTGGCGGGGGAGGTATCAAGGAATAGTTGACCTTCTTCCGTTGCCGGAAGCTGTAAGACTTTCCCTGACTTCCCTCGGGCTCATCGCTCTGGTTCTCCTCTTCCAACGAGCCGATCTCTCCAGCGTCCGAGCTTTCTGCGTCTCCCTCCGACTGAGGCTCGACGAAATCATCATCTTGGTCTCTTTTTGCCGAACTGGCGCGGGTCGACCTCGTTTTCTGAGCTTTTCGCTTGGCCAGGCCTTGAAGCTTGGCCTGGTGCCTCGTACGCGCTGGGGCCTTCTTCGGGCTCGATCCGAATTCGGCTTCGCCATCGACCTCGTCATCGTCTGCAACAAACTGAGGGATGAAAAGGATGATGATTCGCTCTGCAGTCAGTCCCTTGAGTGTGCGTGCTTCTGCAGGGACGCGTATCGTCATGAAAATGCGGACGGGAACAGGGAAACTGGAATGATCGGAGTATCCAGACAATCACTCACATCGGCCATCGTGCTACTGACCCCTCGCCGGAGCCTTCGCTTCCGTTCGACCTTTTCCTCGTCGTCCGAGGTGGAATCAAGAGCGTACTTGGGAGCAGACGTTTTCCTGCCGAAGCGGGTCGTGCGATTCGTCGGCATGACCTCGTCCTCACTCTCGTCCTCACCTTCGGCTGCCTCTTCCTCAGGTGCATCTGCATCTTCGCCGTCGCCGTCACCGTCACCATTTTCCGGCACTTCTGAGCCATTTGGAATGTATTCCTGGGACAAAGCGAGGTGATGAAAAGGGTTTTCAGGGTTTCGCCCCGTTGTCAGATTGAGCTTCGAGAGCGTGATGGGCAAGACAACGCCCACTGAGCATCCAAGAACCACGCCTTGCTTGTTCTCTTCCCGATTCTTTATCATAAACAGCCAGCACTCTTCCGAGAATCGTTGACAGACGGCGGTTGCGCTTTCACTCACATGATGATCTTCACTGTCTTCTGGCGGCTCGGCATAATTGAGCGTTTTGGTGGATCGTCTCCTCATTCCTCTCCCACCGGAATCAGCTTCCTGTGCCTGGGTGTCAGCCTCAGCCTGGCTGCTTCGGCCGGAGCGCCTGGTGACTGGCATGCTTGGATCTTGGGCGGTCAGACCTGCTTGATGAAGCGGGTCTTGATCTGGCCTGGAAGGAGCGATTGCTGGGTTTCGAAGCCTGACCCGGAGGGTGGTTTTGGAAGGGGATTCTTCACGAGGTGCGTCAAGCCCGTTCTCCTTCTTCACCGCCTCGTTCCCAGGGCCTGATTTGCCATGATCCATTTGGTGGTGGGAGGGGGGGGGGAGTAAGGCCGGGACAGTGTGCAGGGATCGAAGAGGGTACGGACCGGGCGAAAGAATGTGTTGAGCAGTTTGGAAAGAAGGATTTTCGTTCAAGAGGGAGTGAGTGTGAGGACAATCAGTTTGAATAGATCATCCGAATGAACCACGGGAGTGGATCATGTAAGTTGACGGAAGAAAAAGTGAATGATTGAGTAAGGGTGGAGGGAGTGGGAAAAAATGGTAGGAGAGGAAGGGTTGAAAAGTATAAAAAAAGAAGGGGAAGAATGAAACAAGAAAGGGGGAGAAAAGAATAAAGAAAAATTCCGCAGGGCACCGGTCGGGTGGCCGAACGAAGAGGGATGGGATCGTTCGCGTCGGTCCCTCTCATCCAATCATGCACGGGACGGTGAGGGTCGGAATCGGAAAATGTACGATGGCGGCCAAGCGCAACTCGGCTTGCCGCGCACGTTCCACCGACACTAGCTGGCACTTTGAAACTCACCTTGGTACTGCCCTGGATTCCCTGTGTGTGCGCTCTGAAGGTTCTGATAGGCAAGCGGCAAGCCTTGACCGACCAGGTAACCTGTCTGAGGGTCGTTCTGTGGATTGATCACCTGCCGATTTTGTAGGAAAGAGCGTTGGGGCTGGGGCTGGGGCTGGGGTTGATGATGATGCTGCTGCTGAGGGTGCTGGTGTAGCTGGTGATGAGACTGAGGCCGCTGGTGGTGGTGTTGCTGTTGCCGGTTGTCTTGCAGTTGAAGGTGTTGTGTTTGAATGGGGGGGTTGCGAGAGTTGCTGTGTGAATCTCCGGTGGCAAAGGCGTCGTGGACGGGTGCAAAGTTGTTGAAGTTGCCGTTGAAATTTTCTTGATAGGGGAAGTGTTGTGGCTGGTTCGGGAAGGGAGAAGCGCCGAAGCCGGCCAACACGCTTGGATCGAGTTGCAGGGCAGAGTCTAGAAGTTGGTCGCCCTGATATCTGGCGCTGTGCAAGTAGGCCGTGTCTTGCAAGGAATGGTTCTGATACGGATAACGAGGGTCGCTCATGGACCACTGTCTTCGAAGGGCGTGGGTGAAGAAGCCCTGGGTCGCTACTTCAATGATGGGTGATGATGATGAGGAAAAGACGAGAGATCCGAGCCGCGTCTGTAAAGGGTCTGCCTAGAGGAAGAGAGGTGGATGAAGAGGAGGAGAGAGAGAGGGAGAGAAGGAGAAGGAAGAAAGGAAGGTTGGCTGGGGGTCAGGATCGAAATGAGCTTTGGTGCGCTTCGGATCAAGAGGGTTGAATGAGATGGAAGCACGATGGAGCTTTCCCTCATGGCGATTCGACGATGAGGAGGTCTTACCTTGAGCAATAGGTGGCTATCTTAATTTTAATCTTCACAGAACCTTTTTTTCAATATGTTCCCCTTTCCCTTGCCTCTTTTCTATCTCTTTCAGGTGTGGCCAGGCTTGGGCGGTCGGGCCTCCTCCTTGGTGATCGCTCAGTTAAAAGTGACTTGGGTCGCCACGCCTGGTTGGAGCAAGAGGAAAGACACCGAGCAAGCCAAGGAGGGAAAGAGTGTGGTTTGGAAAGAGGCGATGCGAACGTGTTGGCCCTGAGGCTCTTGCGCTATGATAAGGGTGTTTGGAATGAGACGATCTGTTGACTGAGCGTTGGATGCGGTGATCTCGCCGAGGTGCGGAAGGAACTTGGACGATAAATGAGATTCGGAAGGCTTGTTGATAGTGCGCTCGGCCCGGGCTCTTCGCTCTTTCCACTTCTTTTTACTCCTTTCGTTGCCTTGATTTCAGCTCCAGCCATCCAGGTGGAAGATTGGATGAGGTAGAAGGCGAGGAAGCGGACTGTTGAAAGGTGGCAGAAGGCCGAGAAGGGGGGGGGGGGTGAGCGGGGACAACTGTTTCTGTTGAAACCGGTCGGCTTAGATTCAGAGAGTTGGTAGTCGGTGTGGAAGCAGAGGTGGCAAGGGCGATTGTTTGGTCGAATTGTGGGTGATTTTGTTAATGGTCTGGTCTGGTCTTGTGTTCTTTTTATATATATATATTTCTTTCCCCCTCTCTTTCTTTTGCTCCCTGGCGCGGTGAGAGTCAATCCTAGCTTTCCGAGTTGGCGGAGGAGAGGAGGGATGGGGATGGGAGGTGAGTGTTGATTCCGGTGATGTTCGTCGTGTGTTGAGTAGGAGTGTGAGTGGTGAGTGTGAGGATGAACCACAATGTGAGGGTGAGTGCGAGTGTGTGCGTGAGTTCGAGTGTGAGCAAGGGTCAGCACGCAGGAGGAAGGCGAGGGGGAAGAGGGAGGGAGAGAGGGTGAGAGAGGCGTGAGGGAGGCGTGAAGCGAGGGGAGAGAAGCTCGAGCCAGGCTGGCCTCTCGTCGCCTGCACTTCAGAGTTGGTCAGAACGGTGTGTTCTTTTGGATTCACAGAAACGAAACCCATCCACTCGGGATTTCGACTTCTGGGTTGTGTCAGTCAGAGACTCGACCCCCCACGCACGATGCCAGACCAGAGTCAAGCGTCGACTTGCCTTCGGGAGAGAAGGAGGGGGGCAAAAGGGGGAAGAGGGAGCGAGAGACGAGAGATTGGTCACGATCAAACGATCGCGATTCTCAGTGCTTATGCCCACATCCAAATCCTCGAAAGAGAGTAGGTACGATTATGAATCATGAATCGAAGAGTGAGCGCGTTTGTAGTTGTGAGTGATAGTGGTGTGCGTGCGTCTTACTCGTCAGCCATCTACAAGTTCAACTGTACCGCATAAGCTGTTAATGTTTGGAGTAATAAGCATTAACATTTAAAGTAGTGATCTATGGTTTCATCTGCTGCATGTAGGTAGTCATGAGTGGCAAAGGTAACACTCAAAGACTCATGAGTCATGACTGTGGTTGAATCCGTCGTCCTTTATCACGCACGGATCAAGGTTGGCTAACATGATACAAAAGACTCGAATAAGATCGTGCACGTAAGAGCCAAGGAGAGAGAGGATGGCAAGATCACACGGTAGGTGGGAGGGAACAAGTTCATCATCCCTTTGGGAAAGTCGACGACTCAACCAGGAGGTGGGAGGCTTCACGGCGCGACTCGCGACGATAGTACCTACTACAGTGCCTTTTCCTTCGATTACTCAATCCTGAAAAGTCAGAGTGATACAAGATCCCATCCTACTCGTTTTTGCAGCCGTCTCGTACTCATGACTGTCAGTGGCCCCCCGGAGTTGGGTGTGACTTGTCTGATACAGCGAGGAGGGCAATCGTGGGACGCGTCCTTGGTCTGATCCCACTTCCCCAGTGATCCGTGAATGAAGATGTCCCCTCCTCAAACCTTTTCTCAAGGGTCATCAGCCCGATCATCCCAAGAGCCTTTTAGCCAACCTCTTCTCTTCTCCACTCCTCGATTCTGCGTCCGACCAGTACAAAGCCACTGATTCTTTGAAGGGTTGGACAACTCCGTCCAATTGTGCTCTGATGAAGGTTTCAAATCGACCTACACGTCCAGCGAGACGAGTCTGACTCACGACTCTCTCTCTCTCCCTCTCTCTCGCGCGCGCACACACACACACACACACACACACACACACGAGGAATCTCAACCATCGGCTGATCACGTCCTTGGGGAGGGGGGTGGGCCAGAAACATCCTGACTATGCATACATTCCCCCAAGAACGAGTCTGGCTTTCGAGTTTCGACTTGACCTCCAGCAAAAGCAAGCTTGCTTTATCCCTTCTTCCTTTCGATTTCCTTTGAGCTCGAACCAGATCCCCAACCACACCAGTGAAAGCTATTCATCGGCTTCAACAGCAAGATGGTGGATGCGGGGACATCCGCGACAGCGCCTCTGACAGCGCGATCTTCAAGTCCGTCTCGAGCAACAAAAAGGGTTCCAAATACCTCCCTCCTTGGGGCACACATCTTCCTTCTTTCAGAAAGAAAAAAAATATCAAAGTAAGAAAAGAGAGTGAAAACAAGATGTGAAGTGTTTCTTCTCCTTCTTCTTCTTCTTCTTCTTCTTCTTCTTTGGTTTGGTTTGATTTTTCTCTTGTTCTTTTCTGTGTTGGGCATAAGTAATAGATCTTCCCTCTAATCAAGGAATGGTTTGTCGAGCCGGCCATTCTTTTTTTGTTGGTGGGTTCGCATGGTCAGGGTATAGATCTGACCAAAAGAATGACCTTCTGATCACTGTCCTCTGGTTCCTTAGACCCTAGCGTTCGAACAAAATCAGCGAGTTGGGGGGAGCATTGTTGAGAATGAGAATCATATGCCAGGGTCAAGCCGAGAGATGGTCGGTTTCTATATGCGGCCAAGCCCCAATCTCACCATTTCCAGAAGACCTCGATTTCACCGAGTCCCACGTCGGCCAGCATCGAAAAGGTCTTTTGCGGCAGGTCTAGGAGGTCTTGCTCGCAACCGATGCATTCGTCCGAGACGCTGACCAGGATGGATTTGTCCTCGTAGAAGATGGCCATCATCTTTCCACAGACCGTCTTGCCGTCGGCGCCGTGAAAATGCTGACTGGGCACCGAAACGATTTTACTATCCAATCGATTCTGGAACCCGCAGCGACCTTTCTGCTTTGTAGGGTCGAAGAAGGTGGCCTTGGCCCTTGGGCAACCCCCTGGATGCTGGCATGCGACACTTGCGTGCTTCTCGTGGTGCCTCGGTGACTCCGCTTTCTTGTGCAGATCTCGTCTCGCACGACTTCGATTGTTCCTATCGTACCATTTTTCTGGGCTGGAAAGAGCGACAGATACTGCCACAGCTAGCAAGGCCATCGTGCGGACGTTCGCGCCCATGTCTTTTTCACGAGCGCTTTATCTGCGTAAGAGTCGAGAAGGCAAGGCGTCGATTTGCAAAGTTCGATAGGGAGGGGGGGAAAGGATCAAGACCCTGCACTAGGGAGAAGAGAGGCTCTCCTCGTTATTTTATCCCCCTTTCCCCTTCCCCCTTCCCCCTCCCCCACCTTCTTCTCCCCTCTCTTCCACTTGCCGATTCCTGTTTCCGGCTGGCATGCGGGTGCATCAGACCAGAGATTTTCTCTCGTCAGTGAGTGCCGGGTAAGGAATAACGGCGGAGTACCCAACCTTGCAGCCACAAACGGAACGTGGCGAACTCGCGAGACGGTGCTTCCCGAAATTAGGAGGGGTGGGGTGGTCTTGACGATTCCTGCGGCAAGGCGCATGGTGGCTGAGGCAGGGCAACGTCTTCTTCATCTCTGTCTTCCTTCTAGGCAAAAAATCAGATGAGATCCACTTAGAGTCGTGATTGCGATTCGAAACTCCCTCTCCGCCTTGATTCGGGTCCTTCCGAGAGAAGGGAGTTTCGAAGGAGCGTGAAGGTTGGGTGGGGAAGGGTGGAGAAGCCGATGTGAGGGAACAATGGTTGGGCCCTTCTGCGTGTTGAGTCAACCCGAACCTGTTTGTGGAGGTTGGTCGCGTCCTGGGCCAAGAAGCGTAGGCAATAATGATATCCGGATCACTCGAACACAGACAGGGGCGGAAGGAGCTACCATCATTCCTCTTGCGTAGATCATAAGAGGGGGGCTACTACCATCCTTTTCCCTGGTGTCCATCCACCTCACCTTAGGACCCGCCCTTTGCTGTAGGAGGCCAAGGTAAGCAATCAGAGACGGAGTACGAAGGCGAACGAGGTTCCTCGTATCTTATCTGCCATCCCGTCTTGCGTGATCCCGCCTAGGCGAGATAAAACGAGCCAGTTATTCCTCCGACCTCTTATGCCCATTCCTTCCTAAACCCCCTGTTCCGCCTTCCCCTAACCCTTGCTTTCCGTTTTGCTTGCTTTCGCTTCACTCCCCTTCTCCTATCCCTTCGCTGCCGCACCCGACTTCCGAAAGCTTCCTCCTTCGCCCTCCCTCCGTAATCCGTGAGGTTAATTGGCTGGGCATTGACCCACCAACCCGTACCTGGTTCTATTTCCCTCGTAGCAGCGCCAGAGGTAATCAAAGGTGAACGAACTTCCCCTACCGCCATCTTTTTCCTCGCAACTTCCTACTGGCATTCATCCCCTTGCTGGGGGCCAGAATCGCTCCGTCGCTTTTCCCGTCCACTCTCTCCTCGCTTTCTCAGCGTGGATCAAGTCATCACCTATCGCTACCTCCTTCTGCTTCTTTCCAACCTTCACCGAAAACCTCCCACAGTAATTCTCAATGCCCGGGTCACGTACTCTTTCCATTGTCGCCCCTGCCGGCTTTTCCAACTCGACCTGTGGCTACTGCACCTCGCCTGGCTCCGGCAAAAGGTCAAAGGCAAAGTCGAGTGCCTCCTACGGTTTCTGGGCCTACCAACTGACCCCTCAGCACTACCAACAGCTCATCGACAGAGGCTGGCGAAGGTCCGGCCATTATCTCTACAAACCTGACAACTCAAGGACGTGCTGCAAGCAGATTCCAATCCGGCTCAAAGTCGATCAGTATAAAGCTAGCAAGCACCACCGGAGGGCCCTTCATAATCTCTTTTGGCGAATCCATGGGACGCAGCAGAAACCTGCGAAATGGAAGGGAAAGTGGGGAAGGCAGAGGGAATGGAGTCCCGTATCTCGATGGCGAGAAATAGAGTGGAATGATCGAGATCAGGTGATGGCGGGTAAGGAAGACAGGAGAACTGATATTCAAGGGCAGAGTCACGAGCCGGGTAGTGGTGAACAGCTTGGCACTGCCCCTTCGATGACAGCACATTCGAAAGGGCATCGGAATCACGAGCCCGTCAAAAAATACGATAAGAATGATATGGGAGGTTTTGCCGAGCGCCTCGGAGGCCCAAAGTCCCGCCGTCTCGAGGTGAGTTTTCGAAGGGGACGACAACACCCCAAATCTTCCAAGTTCGCATCGATGGCTGAAGCAATGAATCCTTTCCCCAAATCAAAACTAGCACAGACAACACTCGTTCCAGCATCCAGTTCCGAAGAAAAGTACAAGCTATACAGAAAGTACCAGGCGAAAGTGCACGGCGAGACCGAAGACAAGACCAGTGGGCGCAAGAGCTGGGAGAGGTTTCTAGTGGATACGCCCATGCGAGTGAGTATGATGGCTTATGGTTAATCCAATTCGCTGCATCAACGCCCCTCCACCAGCGCTTGGCTAATGGAGGTTTCTCCATCAACTTCTTTTGCCAGCTTACCTCGCCTATTACGAGGGAGGCTCTCAGCGAAACGCAAGCGATGAGGGCGGAAGAGAATCCTGCTGATCTGAACTCCCAGTCGAGCATCCCTTGGGGAACTTACCACCACGAATACAGGCGTATGTAGGATGGATCTCTCAGGTGTTTTCATCGACCCCTGAATTGAAGAGGAAGCTCAACTCTCTCTTCATCGCCTCGCCAACCCACTTTTCATTCGTTGCAGTGGATGGCCAGATGTTCGCCGTGGGTGTTCTCGACATTTTACCGAAGTGCATTAGCAGCGTCTACCTGTTCTACGACCCAGACTATGATCACCTACAGGTCGGCAAGGTAGGTTTTTCTTTCCTTCTCTCTTTTTTTTTTTTTTTCTAATTGAAATCAAGTAGCCATAGTTCCAATGTGGATGGTGATGGCGTCCGCCCTCTCTGATGAACCAACAAAACACTCTCAGATAGCAGCCTTGCGAGAGATCGCCTTAGCAAAACAACTACGCAGCAAGCGTGGAATGGAGACTCTCCAGTACTACTACTTGGGTAGGTCGATAAAGAGAACGGCTCTCAACAACTCGGCCATTCGTTCTCTGAAGGACTAAGACAATCTTTCTCCGTTCGGCTGGACAGGTTTTTACATCGAAACATGCCAAAAGATGAAGTACAAGGCCGAGTATAAGCCTAGCCAGGTCTTGGATTGCGTGAGTCTGCAACTCAAGAAGGGAGACGCTTCGCCTGTCGATCGCATCTGATGAATCGAGTTATCCACTGCATTCGTAACGTGCATCTCCCCAAGGCAACTGATCGATGGCACAGGTTCGCCGATGTGAAAGATGAGATTGCTTCAGGAAGTTTCTACGCATTCGGGAAGCGAGAGGGGCAAAGTCGGCCTGATCCTTCAGATTCTGGAACGATGCAGGAGAGATCGAAGGTGGAAGGAGGCGAGGAGGAACAATTGCAATCCCCAAAGGGCTCAGTATCTGGCAATACTGTTGAAGAACCTGCAAGCAGCGAAAGTGGCGACGATGTGACTGCAAACGATGACGTCGAAGAAGATTCAAGTATTCCCCTTCCACCCCCCCCTGGGATGCAAGATCCAGTCTCGGTCTCGAAATCTTTCGAAACTCTTCGAAAGTGTCTGGTTCTCGAAGCAGCCAATCAAAGTAATGGTGTGAAGCCATTAGTAGTGAGTTGGACCTTGCAAAAGGTTTGTCGCCCCCAAGAACGCAGATTCGACTTGTGTGTGCTCACGCTCGGCTCTCTCTTCGTTTTGCCTCCCCATCTTGATTCAGTTTTCAAATCTCATGCAAGACGTAGAGAAGCTATCATCGATTGTCGATTGCGTTGCAGCTATCGGCAGCGAGATGTGTGGAGAGTTCGTCTTTTTTGTATGATGTTTGTCGCATCGGGCGGATGGCAACTTCGTACCATTCCCATCCGCCGAATCAGATCGTAAGAGCTTGAAACCTGTGTCCTTTTGGTGCTCGTGATTTTGATGTCGGGATAAAGAAGGGAGGGAGACCTTTCGTTGGGGGAAGCAGTGAATCCGGCAATTGCCCACTCGTTGAATCAAGCTTCCTTTCCAACCTCCGTCCCTAATTGCGAGATCAGGAACCATCATGCGAGCCTCCTTCGTCTCTCACTTGCCTCGATCCACGCTGCGCTGATTTCTTGACCTTGACCAAGGGTGCTCGAAGAATTGATTTCGGGTCTTGAAAGGAAAGATGAAACGTGGGGAAAGAGCCCAAAAAAGTGCAAGGAAAGTCGAGTGCATTCATCGAGTTCTGTTTCGAGCTGAAAAGAAGGTTCGCGACAATCATGAATGTGAATGTTAGAAATTCGAGAGAGCATTTGAAGGCTGATCAAGTTCAACCCCAGGTTGGAGCTTGGGAGTGACGATTCTAGACGCTACATACCGATATGCAAAAGGTACAGAGAGTGTTTCTTCGTGGATGGTAGGGGTGGTGGGGGGGGGGGGGGGGGGGGGGGATTCCCCTCCTCCACATTTTGACAAAGTTGATGGAGGATGAACCTGCTTCAAACCAACCTACCCTGCAAGCTCAATCTTGGGGTCGATTCTCGGCAATGCCTCTGGAACGTCGCCGATCTGGGTTGAATTCTTGAACACAAAGCTTCCTACCCACCATCCACGCCAACCCAACCTAGCAGTCAGAGTACCCAACCACCAATCCGCACAACCCTCACTCAGGATTGAGAACACCTTGCACGAGTAGGAGGAGGAGCATCATCAAAAACAATAGGAACACTGGAGCGGGACTCGAAGCTAGACCCCGATTTCAGAAATGATCTCAACCGGTCTTCACCGTCCTTTGCTAAGCAGCCATCTGCTTTGCGGGTTTGTACAAAGATCCGCAAGGTCATCCGACACGACCCTGCTGTCAGCCAGTTTTTTCACGCAATCCTCAAAACCTCGCATTCAGCCTGGTTCCTCGCCCATCTCGCACCGACCGCTCTTCAAGTACAGGCTTAGAGCAGGGGCAGCGTCGGCGACTGCTTTGGCAGGTGGAGCCTTTGCCTTCTCATCTTCGAGCTCGCCTTCCAATCAGTCCTCGGCCGCCTCTCAGGATCAAGCAGGACCTGGCTCCTCAAGTTCTTTGCTCAGGGAGGCGAGTCCATCTGCTAGGAGGAAGCAGACCGTCTCTCTCGTCTTCCTCAGTACTGAAGGCTGGTCTCACGAGGGTGTCGACTCCAATCTGGCATCCCAGGGTAGAAAAGTGTGAGTCCATTGATCAAGAGGGAAAGTCGATTAAAAATTCGCGGGCCAAGCATCGTTTGTCACTCTAAACTCATCGAGCGATTTTTTTCTTTTGATAATTTTTTTTTCTCAAAAAATACAAAAAACGATAGGTGGCATTCTTGGATCGGCTACTTCAGAGAGGCCGGTTATGACTGTTTTGATACCAACGTCTGCATGTCTGAATCCGAACTCTTGAAGGAGTCAAAGGATCAAGCTTCGGTCCTCTCAGACGAGCTCCACACGCAGCTAAGATTACAGTCGCTTCAAAGGGCGCCCGTCCTTTTCGTCCACGGATCGATGGGATCTTCGGCTGTAGCCGCCAGGTATGTCGATCCTTCCACCACTGGTGGGTCGAGCGGCAGAGGGGGCGGCAGTCTCCTGTCAAAGATCTTCTCATCCGGAGGAGCGAGGCCCCTGATCAGCGGCCTGGTGGTCCTTAGCCCTCCGGGCCAAGCCTCTCAAGCCTTTTCTGAAAATCCGAAATTGATGGTGCTCCTAGTTGGCGATCACGTGTCCTCCCCTGGTGGGGACAGGAGGGAAGGCAAGGTCCAGACGGTTGATACCAGTGGAAAGAGCCAAGAAGAGGTGATCAAGGAGGTCGAGAGGTGGCTCATCAGGCAAGGTTTCGAAGGTTGAAAGGAGGGGAGATTGGGGACTCGCACATGCTCCAACATGGATGCAGGTACGCTTTGAATATACTGTCACGGCTAGGCTCTTGGAATGCGATTTCCGAACGACACAATCAGACATCACGGACCTCTCTTCAAAGCACAGTCTGTGTATATGTGTGCGGAAAAGATCTCACGAGTTCGACCTTCGTTTGTTCGATCATCCGAGGGAGAACAAAAGACGGAACTGTGCGGGCGGGGGAATTTATGGAAACGAAATTGTCCTTCGGTGTGAGGAAAACAAAGTTGGTAGCGTCAGGGACGAGATGGATTGGGTTCCTCGCCAGGTCGTGAAGTGGGGACGATGAGGCCTACGGGCTCTGGTACCAAAAACCTGAACCTTGAGAATGGATCGATGACCATTCAAGAAGAGCTGGAGAGAGGGGGGGAGACCTTCGGGTTCGACGTGTCTGCCAAAGCGGAGAGAAGAGATGAAGAAGGGCCGGGGAAGGAGGGGAGCTCGAGTTTCGGTGTAAGCCACTCGTACTAGTGGAGTGCTCCGAGGCCGAGGTTTGCACCGAAGAAGACGGTAGCGCCGAGGGCGATACTGATGAAGAAATGAGAGGATGAGACGCTGGAGGAGATGGAAAAGGCACCGTTCGAGTTGCTCGTGCTGGCGGAAGGACTGGCGGAGGAAGAAGACCTCGACATGGTGGAGGAAGAGGTGGACGCTGGGATGTTGGTGGTTGGCGCGGAGGAGGAGGTGGATGAGGTGGAGGTGGGCGAGGCAGAGGTGGAGGTGGCTCCAGAGACGCTGATAAGGGGGAAGGGGGAGTGGAGCCGGAAGATAGGGTGAGTGAGTGAGGAAAGGAATGGGAGGGAAATTTGGCGCGTATGAGGGTGTGGGATGGGAACTCACCTGGTTTCACCTTGACCTGGGGCGACAGTGGTGGTGATGGGGCTGCCAGAGTAGGTGAAGGCGTCGTTACCCCCGATCTGATTGGTGACGCCATGCTGGCCACGGCAATTGTTGTCGTTAAAGTTCTTTGCGTCGGCATCGGTCTGGGAGGGGCAAGGGTTGTAGCAGGCGAGGATGCCTTGCTGCTTGTTGCAGATGCACTGCCAATCGGTCGAGGTGCAAGGTCCACCGGGCCTTGTGGACTCGTCGGTCTCGATCGTGTCGAGGCATGTCTGGATCTGATCCAGGGTGGACTGGGGACAGGAGGATTGAGCGAGAGAGAGGAGGGGGACGATGGCCAAGGTGAGGATGGACACTTTGAGGAGCGAGAGTCGAGCCATTTCTTCTTCTTCTTCTTCTTCTTCTTCTCTCCAGATTGTTCTTGTTCTGCTTGTACTTCTTGTGCTTCTGCTTTGGATGAGGATCCTTTTATGGGCAGGCGAGCCAAGTGCTTCTCTTGAAGAAGGCCAAACCAGGTGGCGATGGGGATGGGTCGTGGTTGGGCGGGGTAGGGGTGGTTATGGATGGATGGGGATGAAGGGCGGAGAGCATTTGCGAGTAGTGTGAGTGTGTCACTTGTTTATTCTCAGCCCTTTTTTTCCCACTGGCTGTGATGCGATGGTGACTTGACGCGGAGGTCTGCCTGC
Organism: Violaceomyces palustris; assembly: GCA_003144235.1. NCBI lineage: Eukaryota > Fungi > Basidiomycota > Ustilaginomycetes > Violaceomycetales > Violaceomycetaceae > Violaceomyces > Violaceomyces palustris. The sequence continues at coordinate 89 of KZ819683.1, read as the reverse complement.
CTCTCTCCCTCCAGGCACGGTCCTTGTCACCGTGGTCGTGTTTTTCTTGTTGTTATGCTGAGACCCTTTCCTTACTCGGTCGTCCCTTG